>NDXZ01001246.1:6457-21025 GCA_003055125.1 Paykullia maculata
CGATTTTAGAGTTATGATACTCATTTGAAAATAAATAACAGTGAACCTCGGGAGACAAAAAATTACAACTCTATTTTAACTATAACTATAACACAGTGAACAGGGTGGACTGACTACCTCAGTATTTTGTTAAAATTAAAATTTTCTTAGTAAATTTAAATTTTTGAATGACTATAACTTTTTTGTTTAAAAGATTTGAAAGCAAAATAAGTTTTGTAAATGTGTAACTCATAAATAAATTATACTTATAATACTTACATACATAAACTTTATGTCAAAACAGAGTCATAAGACTCCACTTGACAGTTTGTAAGCGTAGCAAACGTCCACTTTAAATTTAAAAGGTTTGTGTCTTTTAGAAATTTTTTAACTATATTTTTTTTTTAAAGGTTAAAATTAATTTTTTTCGTTGTGGCATCTCTGATTGTAATTCTTTTGCAAACTTTTGTTTATTGAGATGTGATCGGCTCAATTTCAATTTAAATTAAGAGTTTATACATATATAACTCATACCACCACCAGTTAGGAAGATAAACACTCAAATTTAAAACACTCGTTAATGTGTATTAAGTTGTTAAATGACTAAAAAGAATTGTTTTAAAAAAGTTACACCTGCCATTGGACAAATAACCACATATTTGTATTCGAAATAATAAAATAAAAATGCTTCGAAACAAAATTTTTAATTGAAAATTATATGTAAAATTTTAAATTTAATTTCTTTTGTTTTTTATTGTTTAACTTAACATTACAAAAAACAAAATTTTTCTACCTGAAATTTAAATTTGAGTACAATTTTTTCGGAAAACTACTAGCGATTGTCGCTAACAGTGATTACCCTTTTAATGTGATAAAATTAAATTTATAAGCAGGTGGTTTTGTTATAATATAAGCTTAATTTTAAGCTTCAATCTTATATTTAAACTCTTAAGATTTAACCATACCATAGAACGATTACGAGACGTTGCAAATTTTAGTTAAAGATTAGTCACTGAATACATTAACCGCATTTTAGTTCAACTATTTAAAAGTGCTACAAAAAAGCATTGAAATTATAAGGATTATAATACATAATCAATTTTTTAAATGCCCGCTTTAAATATTTATATTTATTAAAAAATAATTTATACTAAAGCAAAAAAGTTAACGATGGCCACTCTATTATTGTTCGTATGTCCCATAAAAAAAAACTTCCCTTTTAAACTCCGTTATTTTATTAATTTAATCAACTCTAAAGGCGATCACACTTCAGAGGAATATAATTTTAGACGTTCTCTTACAAAACATGCTCCCGTGCACGGCAGACCGAGCAGTTAATTTTTGTGTGTCAACATCATTCCGCCCATATTAGATGTTTAAAATCCTTTAGACTGTCAAAATTAAAGTTTTAAAATATTAAATTAATTTATTTTTCGAAAAGAAATAAAAATATTTTCTTCTCTGTAATATTATTAGTACTTTTAGTATATTTTTTATTTGAGTTTTTTCTGAACAACATAAATATGAAACCTGCAGTTACCCTCTAATTACTTTTTATATGTGTGTTTCCTAATAAATTATGTAAACCACAACAGTTTCATCGAATTGGAAAATTTACCGAGAAAAGAAAATTTTAGTTAATTTGGTAATAAAAAACTAAATAAAAACAAAATAATAATCATGAATGCGATATTAAAAACGATCATAATTTTCTTATGCCATGCTCCCACACAATAAAGTCATTAAATTAAAAAAAAAATAAATAAATAAATAAACAATGAAACGTAAATGGAAATTTTTAAGCAATTTGATCTCGCCAAGAGTAGAAAAGTAACAACCACCTGATTGTGTGAACAAGTAAGTAGACGTGTACTTGTTCATATTCATTATTACATTTTCATAATTCTTGGTAATTGTTTTTATACTTTTTATTAAAAATTTTAAATTTACATTTAACCAAAAGAAAGAAAAACAACTACAAGGTGCTCAATATGTACATTTGCATTGAATTTGTGGCAATTAAATGCGCAATGCGTATTAGAAGTGTGTATTTGTGTGTCTTTAGGTTCCAATGTTTAATATTAGAGCACAAGTTTTTTTCTATAATTGGGCTAAAAGTGTTAAACCTGCCTCAAGTTGAACAAAATTTCCATTTTTATTTTCTAGGGAAACTCTTTTGATTCTATTGTCCGTCTGTAGTTTGCCTGTCGTTCCAAGTGTGCGTGTGCATGTGTGTGTTGGTGTATGTTTTTAATTTTCTATGTTTCTACAACTTCCACAAGGTGTTCAGTTTAAGTGTTTTTAGATTATTTTTTCTTTCTAGAAGTTTTGGGAAAAATGCAACAAACACTTTCAGTGAAATACATTTTGAAATTGTGGCAGTAGAAAGAAAGAAAGGAACTTCAATACAAACAACATTTCTTTTTATGCAAATGATACATTTTCCGTGGAATTTTCAAGTCAATTAAATTTTTTTTAATTTAAATTAAAACACATTTAAAATTGCATTAGCACTCACTAACTTCCACTTTAATTTACGCACTCAATTTCCACTTGTGTTCATTTTTGGTTTACAATTAAATATTGAATCTATTAATAATAATTCTACATAATTTCAACAACATAGTTTTTCATTTGAATTTGTTTAATAGTTTTGTCTTATAAACGTCAACATGGAGAGAATGTAATAATTAATTTTTATCTTTTCTTATTACTTTATAATTTAAGCTTAATTGGCCTATTTCGAGTTTAAATATTTCTAGTTGAACTTTTATAGATTTTTATAAAAACAAAATAAATTCTTAAGGGATTATGTCAATAAAATATTTTGATATTTAGTTATAAAAAAATAAAAAAAATCTCTTTAATAGTTGAAACCACAAATTAATATTAGTTATTGATATTTAAGCATTTTTTAAGGCATTATAAAGCTTTTTTTTAAAATATGTACTTTAAACAATAACGAGGAAGTACTCGAAGCAACGTAACAGTCAACTTAGAGAGTGTGTTTTTAACTTAGAATTTGGACAAAAACATATAAACAAGAATTGGTTAAAGGACAATGTATAAATGCTTATTAAAACATAAAAACTTAACACAACCTGATTTTAATGTGCATAGATTAGGTTAGGTTAGGACAGGCAGCTGTGGAAAGTAGGAAGGTTCAGCTCACTAGGTCCAATTTGTACGATCCCTTTGTGTTACCTGCAAAATGAGAAAGGGAAAGAGAAAAAATAAAGATATATTAGAAAAATGGTTAAGACTCGAGGGATTCAGCAGTCGTTTCGTTTGTCGTTGATCGTTGAACCAACCGCAATCCCTAATAAAGGATGTCAGGTTCGCGAAATCCATCCCGGCCATATCCGACAGTCTGTGCAGTCTTTGGATTCCAGGGTGTGCTTCCCGGACATCGTCCAGTGCGGGGCAGGAGCAAGGAAGACGACACATGGTTTCCTCCTCCTCCGCATCATGAAAACTCCCACAGAAGTCGTTGAATGTCAGTCCCATTCTCTCCGCATGTCTGCCGAATGTCCTTTAGCCACCGTCTTTCCAGGCTCAAGAGATACTCGGTGCGCTGCGTACCTATCAATTATGTAAAATATATTAATGTCGTCACAACGCACCTAGTTTCAATGTGTATGGTATCAGTGTATTTTTATCACAAACTTTATTCTTTTGTTTTAAATAGTAAGTTTTCTTTTCCTCATCTCTTCTGAAAAATAACCAAACATCATAGGTGACGAGCTAACAAACAATGTATGCCTGTATGTTAATACATACATACATCTATACATACCGATGTTAAATTTTAATAACAAAAATTTGACAAACTATACTATATTAATGTTAAATATGTTAAAACTATGTTCATACAAATTTTAGCTTAAAAATCAACATTTAGAGATTTATGTTGCAAACATCCTGTCAACATTCCCATAAAATATATTGCAACGCCAACATTCACAATCGCACACACACACGCACGCATTTCTACAACTTATACAGAAGTCAAACATTGGCATACACTTAATACGATAATAATTGTATTTTTAATGTTCCAATTAAAACAAATTATGATTTTTAACAAAAATTCTCAGAATTTGTAATCAGAACAAAAAAGAAATTAAAAATTTTATTAAATTTTTTTTTCTTTTACGTATTTTTTTTAATTAATTGTTTGTGAGATTTACGATGTTGTGGCAGAGAAACTGAGTGGCATGACACCACATCAGTAAAAAAACGTAAGTAAAAAAAAATACATTCATAGTTTTAGCCAGTAAATGAATAAATTTAAAACGATGTCACTACATTTGCAAACATCATTATTAGCTTTGAGTTTGCGTTCATCATCATGTTTGTATAAAAAAAAATTTCGCACTATTTTTTATAATATGAATTAAATTAAAATAAAAAAACAAAAAAAAACCCAAATCAACTGCAATTGCATTAAAAAAAAACAATAAAAATAATAGTAGTGAGTTGAAAAATGCTATCAAGTGTACAAACATACATACGTATGCATCTGTGTGGCAGCCACAAAGCAACAACTGCCACGAAATGAAAAAAGAGATCTTCATGCGAACAATTTCAAGGAATTGCGCATATCGAGCGCGTCGGCACGCTCCGTTTCGGCTCACAATTAATTTTCCCTATGGGCTGCAAATAAAGACATGATGATCTTCTTAACTAACGATGATGAGTGTCGTCATCATCAACATAAACTCCATTATTATTAGATATGAACATAATAGCAATAATAATACCCATCGCTTGTTTACCTTAAACTCTATAGAGAAAGACAAACAAACACATCAGAAAATTGAAAAATTCAAAAACTTGCAAAAATGCTATGGACATGCAAAGTACCTTAAAAATACTCTTAATCAATTGAACAATGAAACAGTTACTGCAATATTTTTTTTTCTATGCTGATGCGCAATTATTTGAGTAACAAAATAATTTAGACTTCTTAAAACCTTTGCCAATTACATAGTACATACTTACTTGCAAAGCAACAAACATATACATACATATGTACAACATTCAGGTTTTTATGTCATATTGGGGCTGCGGTAACAATCAATACAAGGGCATACAGACATACATATGTACATATGTATATATTTTATGGTACAACATTTGTACTCGTGCAGATTTTTCGAATATATGTATTAATATACATATGTATATATACGGATACATGTGACTTGTAGAGACAAATCACTGAATGTTCTTGTGCATTGCTTTAATAAATACATTTACAAAAAAAATATCGCAGAAAAAATTTGTCTGAAGATCACAATCATAAAAATTTGGTTAAATGTATGTGAAATTAAGCAGCAATAATATGTAAGTGCGAGCCTTAATGACAGGACTTTAAAATGATTATTGGATCAAAAAAGTGTTGATGTGGTTTTTTTTTATATATATATTTTTACGTTATGTCATCTTTTGATTGAGAACTAAAAATCTGTTCCAGAAAAACAACCAATTAATATATACCTGCTAAATCCTAAGGTCCTTTTAATTTTTCCCTAAGTTGCATGTACAAAACTCTTTCTAGGTCGAAAATCATAGTGAGTTAATTCCTTTTATAGTTTTAATACTTTGTAATCACTGCATAACATAGATATATATATGTTTTGATGAATTACATATATACATACATACATCCAAAATATGGGTGGTGTTGATGGTGATTGTTTATCGCCTGTTTTTACTGCAACTTTATTTAATTCAATACAATTGTAACTAGTGTTTTAATTATTACGTTTTTTAATTTTTTTGTTGGTTCTTTCCGTTGCAACTAGAAGACTTAAAACAAATCTTTTGCTTAAATAATGATGTTGTTTTTAATTTGTTTGTCTTTCACATAAAACAGCATCATTTACTGTAACAGTTTACAAGACAATTCACTTTTGTGCGAAATTAAGTAGCAGTTGTAGTCACGCGTGAATCAAATACAGATTTAAGATGAAAATTTAAAGGAATAAAACAAAAACCAACTACAAAAGAAAATAAAACTACGACAAATTTAACTAAATCTTAAATCGCTAATGTTTTATTTTTAGTTCCTTTCTGCATTTATTTCTTAATGATAGAATGAGCATTTATTGTTACTGCCTGCCTGCCTGTTTGCCTGCCACTGCAAGTATCTAAATACATACAGATGATATTCATGGCAGTTTGCAATGGCAATTATAATTGCAGTCAGTGTTTAGGCTGACAATGCGGGTACTGTGTGCCGTATGATCGCTATTATTGCCACAAGCATTCATTCTTTATACGTATGTATGTGTATGTGTGTACTTCTTCCTAAGGGCTATAACTAATTACATTCGCAATTATTTCATGTTTTGGCCAATTTAGTGGGACAAATTTATCTGTGCGGTGTCATCTACTTAGAATTGATGGTGCAGTTGTAGTTACAACTACATAAAGGCACCATAAACAGAACCACCAAAAAACACAACAGCAATGTTTCTAACAGTCAACAGCAGCCTACACAAATTCAGACAAGAACAAGAACAACAACAGTAAATGATAAACAATACAATTTTATACCACAAAATTGAAAGAAAAAAATCATTAAAAAGCAACAATGAATGACAAAAATGCAACACAAATTTTTTTCAATCAAACTGATCTATGTTTATATGCTTTACTGTGAGTAACAAGAGTAAATGTCGTATAATCCTAGACTCTTTCTTATTGCTAAACGGTTCTAATTAAAAAATGTTACCATTTTTTTTGCTCCCCTTTTATATATGTAAAGTTTTTGCACAAAAAATGCTTTAAATTGTAACTTAATAGTTTACCGATCACGCAAATGCCATTAAATAGCGGAATGTGAATACTTTTTTTGAATATTATCTCTATGCCTTAGGCAGGATTGGCATATATTTTTCTCTCTATACAAAATGTACTTTTTAGGTTTGTTTTGATTCATCAGATATTTTTGCCAACGAATATTTGATAGCCACTGTAAATTCTCTACTTGAACAGATATTCTTCAAAACATCCAGCAAAAAAAAAAAGGCAAAACAGTAACTGTAAATGAATGAAAATGATTGTTTATTACCACTCCATAAAGTCATACAATTTTGCGATGAATTTTTCTGCATCGCTTGAGATTTTGTTTTTCCTCTCTACTGCTACTGCAAAGCGTGACAGTGTTGTCAGTTTTGTGATTTTCCTCTAGATTTGAGAAACTATTTCTTATCCAAGAAAAATTATAAAAAAAAGTTTTCGTTCCAAAAAAAATTGTGTTTTTTTCTCTTTTTTTTGGAATTTTAAAATAATAAGTTTTGTACGACAGCATACCACCATGATGTCTTTTAATTAGTTAACACTTTAAAGGGACAATTTTTTAAGACTATCTGCATATTAAACAGTTTTTTACTATATTTTCTTATACATAAAAATAAAATTTAAGGTTTTACATTTAAGATTTTTTATACTTTTGTGGGCATATTTATAATATTTGCATTTCTTTTCTTTAAAACATTTTTGTTCTTAAAGAAAACGTCATTGTTTAAATCCTCAAAGATTACATTTTTGGCAATAATTGTTAAATTGATTGATTTAATTAGGTTTTTCGCAAAAGTGTTTAACCATTTTTTGATTAGTTTTAAATGGTTTAGCATTAAAAAATACACTCGGGTTGCTTTCTTGGGGGGCAAAAAAAAACATACTTTGGCAACACTGTCGTTAGCAATGTCGATGATTATAGTAATAATTGGCGATTTGAGTGTGAAGTTAAAAATGTCATTAAGATTCTGGTTGCAGTCAAGTATGCAGCCATTAAATAACATTTGAACAAAGTTAAACTTCGTACTGTTGCCGATTGTATGTCGCAAGTGTATGCTGGGCCTGTTTGCCAAATTAGAATCATTAAGATTTTTTCTAATTTGATTGTAGCATAAATAAACTAAATGGAAAATGTGTGGCAAACATCAGATACAATAATAATAAGAACATAAAACGAACAGTTGAAACATCAGTAACTTTAACTCAGTAGTAGTCAACATTTCAAATTTAAAATAACTCATTTTATCTTAAGCATTTTGTTTACTCTCGGAAAAAAATCAATATTCAGCCCCATTTTTCTTTATTCTTGTGGTGTTTTATGAACTTTTTTTATGTTTTCAATCCCTAGAGAGTTTTAACAGCCATTCATATAAAACAGCATCTTTTATTATGCAAAAAAAAAAGAGAAAATCTTAACAATAAAGACGAGTGTTCCAAAGCATGAAATTACAATTTTAACAACGTCATTATCATCATTATCGTCGTCATCATGTATAGCCATCTCTGTTTTTCATATTGTCAATTATACCACCCACCTAAACGCCTCGATTTCAAACCTAAATTTCTTCCTTTTTTTTCATTTTATATGTACTTGCATACATATGTATGTATATATGTGTGTGTGTGTGTTTCTATGTCTGTGGCCCATAATTTAATTTCAGTTTCTAACAGTTCAAGTACTTTTTAATTGGATTGCCTCTGCCTTGTTTGCCTATTGCTGCAACTGCCACATTCGTTCATTTTGCACACTTTTAGTCTAAATTGTTAGGATGACTTTCTGACTGGATGGTTGGATGTTAGTCTATCAGTCTGCCTTTTCGTGATTTTATGTTTATTTTTGTATCCTTGCAGCTTTTGTATTCGTTTAATGAATTTGTTTGAGGGTGTATTTGTGTGGAAATATTTCCTTGGCATTTTGAGCTTTCGTCCGACGTAAAATTAAATTGTTTCGTTCTATCAATATTTTTACATATAAATGTACATACATAAATACCTTTACATGTAAATATACATATGTATACGTATAGTATAATACAATTATTAATTCCTACAGTTTGTACTATGGCTTCAATTTTTATACATTTTCGTCTTTAAATACACATTTGTATGTTCTTTTGTAAAACATGGAGATGCCAAATGTCCTGCTGTCCTAAAATTAAAAAATACTTTATTAAAGTTTTTCACATACAAAAAAATAATATTTATTTTTATAAGCAAAAACACACATGGGTTAAAATAATAACTCGCCAGAATAAATATAATTGTAATATTTACAAGTATACAACCTTTTACCAAACACCACTTATATTTTCCTTAAATCTCTTTATTTAAATTTTAAAATTATATACAAATTTAAAGGACAACTTTTTTAGAAAAAAATTACAATTACTTTCTTAAACGTGTTTTTATAATTTATTCTAATAGTCCGACTCCTTCTTTTAGAGTATTATAAGTTTCAAATAAATCTAAGAAGTATTGTGCGAAGATAATAAATAAATATTTTCTTGCACATTTTGTTCTATAGTTTTTGTCTACAAAAAACTTCTAAAAACTGTAAACAGACAAATTGAATTTTATTTAAGCTGGATAATGTCAATGGGCAAACATAGATAGCTAAATCGGGTTAAAAGTCATAAAGACTAATTATTTATATGTTTACTGTCTTGGGTCTCAGCTAAATCAAGTCCTTTTTGACGGCTGCTTAACTTCTCAATGTCAAAAGAGGCCTCACCTTATACTGAAGACGAAAAAATTTTTTCCCATAACTCTTAAACGTATCTGATCTGGTCGCAAGGTTTAAAATATTGTTTGCCTTTTAGAGCGCGTCCATTTTTATCTACTTATTTTCACAAAATAAATCAAATTTTTATGCATCTTTTTAACTGCTTATTTATTTCACTATTTTCCCGAATAATTAATATGGATTATACAGTCAGCTCAACACATTATATTCTTCTTGGTTGCTCAAAAGATACTTAGCTTCAAACATATTTATGATTGACTTATTGTCATTCGGTGACAAAAACTTTTTAAAAATGCTGCAAAATTAAAAAAAAAATTTTTTGTCAAAGTTTAATTTGTATTTTGAAATTATCATAATCCGTAAAGTCGTAAAAAATTATTTAATAATAATTTTAAGCTGGTCTCAACAGTCCCTGTTTTTATAGTAATTTGTTCAACAGATGTCATGTCCCGCGTTTAGCGGCGATAAATATTGTCAATTTACAATGTTGTTCTTTATTTATTTTAAAACATCTTTTTATTTTCAAAAATTCTATTCTTATAAACATTACACACGAACAGCCAAATATTATAGGAATTTGTGTAATACCAGGATTTAAATTTTTAAAATCCCTAATCCTGGGCTTGCATAACCCAATCCCGGTTGGCAACCCTAAGAAAAACCCTTTTGATATTGATATATTTAATAGTACCTTATTGAAATAATAATTCCAAAAAAATTTTAGTCTGCTATTAATTATAATCTTTCTTTTGCAACACCTTTTATTTAACAGAGTTTTTATTAATAGTAAAAATCTATACAAACATTTTTACAGAAAAGCTTTTGCAATTACTTTCTTCGCTTTTTTAATTTCTCCACTTTGTTCAAATTTAATTGAAATGAATTTATCAAAATTTTATTATCTGTTTTTCTGTTGTAAAAAGGAAATAAAACAATAATAAAACGAACACAATACCAAAGGAGCACAAACAAAATAAGAAAGGAAGAAAAAAAAGCGACAGTAGCAGCAGCAACAAAATTCATACCGTTAGAGGTTAATTAAATCCTTTTATAAACCCTTATTTTCAGTCTATAGCTAAAGTATATAAACACTCATACTAATTTTTAATTTATTTGTGTTTGGTTTTGTATTAAATACCTACATGTTTTTATTTTATTTTATTAAATCTATTTCAAGGATAATACAAAAAAAAACACACACAGAGAGAGAGAAGAAAATAATGGCAGCAACAACTACAACAACATCATCATCAGCCATCATCATTTTTATAAGTGAGTGGAAATTTGTTACATTATAATTATTTTCCACAATTGGACATATTGGTATGGTTACTGTGAATGCACTGCAATGCCAATAATGCCAACAACAATATGAGTAACAACAGCACCACACACACACACACACTCGCACTCAAACTCTCTTGCTGTATACAAACGACTTTAAAATTTTATTTTTTTGTACGTCTATTGTTGTTATTGCTGCTGTTATCAATACCCAGGGGAAGATGAGGTAGAGATTTTGTTTTATGGTTTCATTGGAGCCCAAATGGGTAAAAATTTAACCAAATTCAGACGCCATTTTTAAGGATTTTATATACATATGTACTCGGAGCATATTTTTTTAATTCAGCTCAATTATTTTTATTTTTTTTACCAGAGAAAACAGTTGTCCTTTTCTTTCACTTTTTCGTAATTTGAACTAGTTTTAAAGCGCATGTTTTATGCTTTACGGCAGGGAAATTCAACTAAGATTTAGTTAGCTGTGGGATACCAGAAAATTCCCCACACTCGAACTGGGCATGTCTAGAATAGATGGTGTATGAGCCAGTTTTAAAATTAGGGGTAATTTTTAGCTTAAAAAATCAACACTCGTTAAATAAATATTGATTTTTATTAAATTTGCTCTTTTTTTTGCAAAGGCAGGAGAAAATTTAAATGCATCCGTTTTGTAGGAAACATTGTTTGAGATTTTTTTATTTTTTGGTTTTCAGCTTTAAGACAGTGTTTAAAGGTATAAATTGATGATTATTGCGATTCTGTCATGTAACACTAAAACGAGAAATACTCTTTGATACTATTCTCGGCTTAATAGCGGTTTATAGTATTTACTGTTATATTAAATAAAAAATATTAAAATAAAAAACTAATTACTTTTTTATTAAAAATAAAAATTATAGTATTTGTTAGTTTATCCTGAAAAAGAGCACCGAAGTGGCTCGAAATCTATATATATATATATATAAATGAAATGGTCCATGTATGTGATCGCATCACTTTAGAACGGCTGGGTCGATTTGCAGGGAGTGTGGCACCGCCCATAAAAAGAAAATACATAAATAGAGATATTTTAGAGTCGAATACCTTGCAATTTATGTACGAATTCGATAAAAAGATTACTTAAGCTATAAAATTATTTAAAAATTGCCTCCTATTCGCTTCTCATTTTTCCTATATTACCTTGGCTACTAACGATCAAAAGCTCTGGATTCTGGGTGTTGCTTTTTTTAAACTGTGTTTATTTTAGTCCGTGAGTGTAAATATCTAAAGTGTATTTATTATCATAGATATTAATGTACGTAGATGTACTATGCTTTCAAAAAATGTTTGTTTTTTAATTTCCGGTGAGTGAGTTTTACAATTTGGGATTTTTTTATATGGAAATATTGTTGTTTAAACAAGACAGCAATTTTTGCCAAAAAATAAATTCTTATATAGCGCGTGTTGATGAATTAGTTATCAGATGAAAATATATAGTTCACAGTATGACAAAAAAAATGTTTTTAAACAAATACGTGTTTCAACTCCGAATTTATGTGTTTTTTTTCAAATACATACATACACAGTATGTTTTACTCTAATCAATATATAAAAATGTTCCTGTAGTTCTTATAAGGAACATAAGGTTTATTCAAATAGACCCATTAAAAATACATTTCGAAGTTTAAAATCTCGAACTCTAACGTGTTGTACCATTTTGCTGAAGCACTTTTACTTTTTTAAAGCTTTTAGATGCGTGTATTACAAAAATAGAATCAAAACCGACCTTTATACTTAAAAATCGAATTTTTCAAAATCTGAGTATGTTAAAAGTAAAAATAAAAAATTTTTATATAAAAACGCCAAAGGCATATTTATTAAATTAAAATAATATAGTTTCAAAGAAATAGTGCTTTTTATGTCAATTTCACATATGTAGATATATGGCCGATTTTTGATTTTTTCAAAATATTTATTTGCATCCTCAATCCATAGCATTTAATGGATTTGTATGGGCGTAGAAAAATTATATTTCTATAAATATAATTTATTATATTTCATATAAAAAAAAAGTCGTTGTAATGATCTCTTCATGGAAAAATATTGTTTGTTTTTTTTTATTAAATTAATAATTGTATCAATTATTATACTTTTTATATAATTAAATTTCAAACTAATTTAAGCAATTAATTAAAGAAAATTTTTGTGTTTTAATTAAAATATTAATATAAAATACTTAAATATAGATATACATACATATATTTTTTCGCAAAACGCATTTCATATTTTTCATTAGTAAATAACTTCCGTGCGAAGCCGGGGCTCTCAGCTAGTATCAAAATAAAATTAAAACAAAACTCATACATATTTAATAAATATGATATTTACAGCCAACATTAAAATACCGATCAAAGTGTGCTGATGATGAAACCGTACCTGATTTCGAAAATGCATTCCACTCGGCTAGAGTCGGGAAACTTACTTTTTCACAATGTTCTTTCAATTATCTCGCATAAAAAAATATTAATTTCTTAATTAATATGAAATAAATTATGAACTTACGTTTGTAAATATATTATGTAAAAATTAAAAGTTCAATTGAAAATAAAAAAAAAATTCAAATATAGAAATTGACCTCGAGCCCAAATAAAAATAAAATTACAAAATTACAAAATTTAAGATCGAAGAAAATATTTTCAAAAAAACTAAAAATTTTTAAAATCTGCCGTTTGCGAAAAAAAACTAAAAGTTAAATTCTACAAAACTTTAAGCCGCGCTATAACTTTTATTTACAAAATAAGGGATTAGTTTTTTCTTGGATTATTTAAGACTTTAAAATACGACAAACACCAAAAGTGCATTATGACGCTAGAATTATAGATTATTTTTGAATAACCATTGAAAACTGGCCAGATCCATCAAAAACCGGCTGAGATATAATTTGCCCAAATAGGTCACATATGGTGAAGGGTATATAAGATTTGATCCAGCCAAATATAGCGCTCTTACTTGGTTAGTTTATTATGTACCTCAAGTACATAATTATTTGCCTTAAGGTCGAAATTCTATCATTATTTAGTTTATACAAGTAGTTTTATTTTGTATGCAGAAATATTTCCTACAAAATAATGTTTTTTCATATGTACGTCCTTCATGCGTTTTCTTTAGCACTTTAAGTTTTATGGCAGACAAATAACTTTTTGTAGTTTCAGAACCAAACAAACACAAATTAAACGCCACAAGATATTTTCAAAAGAATATGTATTACAAAATTAAAAACGGAGCGATTTATGTATATTTACCTTCAAAGACACACATATGTATATTAATCAAATAATTAAAATTAAATATAAGAATTTTAAAAAATGAAAAATAATTTATCAAGTTATTTTCTTTATTTATTTTATACCATACAAACCATGTCTGCGTTGTTAACCAACCTTGAGCATTGAGCACATACAAACAAACTGTACAAATAATTTTGTGTTTTTTTAACTATATATTACAAATTAAGTGTCCCAAACACATACATATATGTGTATGTTTGTATGTAAAAATAATTTTAAAAATTTAAAGACTCATTCTTGGATTAATTCTGAACATTTACAATATTTAGGGACTTTAAGTATTGCAAATATCAAGCCATGTGACGACACTCGTTTACTTTGTTTTTAATGTAAAACTCAGGTTAAATTTTGTACGCTTAAAAAGATTTTAAAGAAGTTCAAAAACTAAAAACCCAAAATAAAACTAGTAAGAGCGTTATATTCGGCTATACC
>NDXZ01001249.1:0-14961 GCA_003055125.1 Paykullia maculata
AGACCAGATCATCAGTAGACTTTGAAATTTATTTCTTGATGTATTTGAAAAAAATATATTCACCACATAGTGAAGGGTATATATGATTTGGCCCAGACAAATATAGCGCTCTTACTTGTTTATTGATGATTTTATTATTATTATATATTTTTTTTATTATAAATTTTGGGGTTCTTCGTAATTTTAAATTTAAAACATATTTAGGGAATCGATCTACCACATTAGTTCACATTACCCGAAGTTACTCTAATTACTAATGGTTTTTCATAAATATTAAAAGTACCATTTACAATTTCAATCTAAAAAATCTTCTTTAATTCGAAGAACACTCGATATGTTTAAAAAAATACTATGCCCGTTTACCCGAAAATTACTATTTTTGTACCCTGTTCTTAATGTTATTCAAGTTGCACTATATCATTCTATTTATTATGTCTGCAGGATAATCAATTTAATTTTAAACGCATTTTCCTGTTTTTTCCAATTTTTGGTACTTTTTTATCCCTATTTTAATGTTAAAATTTTTTTTCTGAAATAGATGACCGCATAAAAAAATAAGTACCTACTAGGTATTTATATCCATATAAGTTTGAATTTCAAACAAACAAAAAAATCTATACCTACCTGTATAGGTATGTAGGTACATATATATCGTTACCTAAAACGCAAAATACCCTAACAACAAAAAATTGAAAAACGGCTTTTTTATAAATTCCGATGTAAATTACCAAAGTACATCCCCACAAAAAAAAATCACACCTACGCGAAAAAAATATTGGCTTTATTGACAATATTAAGAAAGCCTAACTACAATAAAATACTACAATATTTTTTGTTTTAGCGTGTTTTTTTCCTTCTCCTGTTAATTTTGCTTTTTGCGTTTCAGGTGACGATATATAGTTATGTGTACATGTATGGTATGTATGTTTGTATATATACCCTGTAGTCAGTCTAGAACCAAATGTCTCTATGTCAACATTCTTTTCTCTAGCGAAAATTGCACTAGTTAAAATGTCGATAACTTTTCTTTTATGTGCGTGTAGAATTTCGTTAGAGACTACAGTTCTAGTGTATTTATGGTGACATTGTTCCTATTTTTATTGTATCAGATTTTTCTGTCAAATGATGAGTGAAATTGTAAAAAAAGTAATTAAAATTATTTTATATACATACATATGTACATAATTAAATATATAAAAAATATATGGAAGTTTGACGGAAATTTTGAAAAAAGGACTAAGGGACTTTAACAACGTGCTTGCAGCTATTATAGGTATGTAGGTATAGATATATTTTTAAAAAATCCTTCTAAAAAACCATGATTGAAATAAACTTTTTTCCAATAATCAGATGTTATATCAACATCCAATGATTCGCCCGATTAGCCTCTAAAAGCAGCTTTTCAGTGACAAAAGAAAAAATATTTCAAGCAAAATAGCCGCATCTATTCCAAAGGCAAGGTGCAAAATGACGAAAATGTTCAAGAGAAAAAAGACTGTTATATACTTATGTATGTACAATTTATAGTTCTAAGTAATGTTCTTTTAACTAAACATATGTACGTAGTTTTATAACTTTTTATTAATTAATAACAATAAAAGAGAAAATGATTATGCATATAACTATATGTGTTTAAGTGTTTTGCCCCATTCCTTAAAAGATTGTAAACCATTGTCACTTAAATATACTAGTAAATCTCTGGTTCCAATGTCTTCATATGGTCCCATAAGAACTACCTAGTCAATAGTTCTAAGGTCACTAGTAGATTCTCAATGACAAGCACATGTTAAATGTCTATAGCAAAAAGCATTGTCTGGGGTATAATTTGTCAGTAGTACTGGTGACAAAGTCAATAATGAATCAATACTTTTTCACTATCGACATTTTCTGCAGGGTATTTTATATGTACATATACATATGCATCTGTATGTAGGTACCTACCTTCCTACTTTTTTAGAAAGAAACTTTTTTACTCTATTTTGCAACTTAAAAAACTTGTTAAAAAAAGATAAATATTCCAATATGACAACACTGCCTATTTCTATAATTGTCTCAACAATTTTAACCAAAAAAAAAAATTAGTCTGTGAATCAAAAATGCTACAAAAATGCTTGAAGGTTTTTTCTACCATAATATCGTATTTTGTTTATTTTTCTTTGATACACGTTTTTAATTTTTTGTGTTTTTTTTTTCATTTTGTTTTCTTTTTCTTCAGATCCATACCAACTTTTAAACGCCGCTTCACATCGATTGGTTGTTCAAGGTTCAGGGCAGATACAGTTGTGGCAATTTCTGCTTGAACTGCTTGGTGATTCGTCGAAAAGTAATTGCATATCATGGGAAGGCACCAATGGAGAGTTTAAATTAATCGACCCCGATATGGTGGCCAAACTATGGGGAGAGCGCAAAGCAAAACCAAACATGAACTATGATAAACTTAGTAGAGCTTTACGGTAAGTAAGAGCATGAAAAGATATTGAGAACTGTATGTATGAGTGTGTGTGTATAATTCTGTGAACTGTATTACTTATTTTACGATGTGGAGATGCGAACTCCTTTTTTATTTGGTTACATTTTGGGGCATAAAAATTATATCGCCCGTTTAACACGATTTTTAATTGAATAGATAATAGGTATTATTACAAATTATTAATAATAATAATGATAAAAAGCTAAATGAACTTACACGCACTTAATGATTTCTTCCAAATTTAATTGTATTATTTATCTGGTAATGATTAAGATACATACATATGCAAGTAGGTATATACATATGTGGATATTTACATCCCAACAAACTATTCCATAAGCGAAATGCAACTGAACTGGAGAATAAGCTTATCATAAACTATTTTCTATAACTTTTTATAAGCATACTTATGATAAGTTTATTAAAGTACAATATATGAATTCTTTTTTAATAGTGTTTGAAAAACGCTTAACATAGAAACCGTATTTGTAATAACACTTGCTATACCTATACCTACTTCGTTTGAATAACAGTTTGGCAAATATGATTATAAACGACTTATGCTTGCTAGCAAGCATAAGTCTTATGCTAGTTTTGCAATTGTTTTTAGTTTTTTTTAAACGTTAGTTTTGAATTATATGTCAAAACCCATATTCGTCTTGTTTCGTTTTTTAGTGGTGTTTTAATATATGTATGTATGTATATATAATAAATAAATTTATATTAAAACAAAATGTTCGTGAGGAATCTTGTTTCAGTGATGAGAGTTGAATACAAGTGACAACGAGAAATCAAATTATGAAGAAAATGTGGAGTCTGATGTTATAAATTAACATATGAAGAGTTGTCGTATGTGATGCACCGGTAAGGTGTTGTCAAAACTTTAATGACTGCTTGTGTAAAAAAAGGACAAAATTTTAAAATTAAAAGTATTAAATGTGCTAAATAATAATAAAAGAATAAATAAATGCAATTTAAGACAGAAAAATATTTTAAACAATTATTTTTTCAATTGTATTCATAGGCTTACAAGAAACTTATAAGAATAAGCTTACTGTAAGTATGATTAGAAAACTATTTTTCTAAAAGCTTATTCTATAATAAGACTTCTAAGCTTGTTATATACTACAGACTAACAATATTATCGCAAGGGTTCAGTTTTATTCGTTAAACAATTGTTTATAAACCTTTCACAATAATAGTCAAAACAATTTTCTAAACTTAAGGCTTATGGTAGTAATTTTGTAACAAACTATTTCTAGGTATAGCGTTTTTGTTTGTTAGGATATCTACATTGTTTTATACTATTTTATATATGTACATACATATGTACATATCGCATACCCAGTTCAAAAGTGACACAACTCAAAATTTTTAATTTTTCAGAAATCGAAATAACTGTTTTTGACGTAAACAAAAATAGTTAAAAACAACAAAAAGTTAGACCAATGAATTCGAATTAAAACTATTTAGCATTTAGCGTAGGGATCAATTACCAATATATTTTCTGACACAACAAAAAACTAGTAAGAGCGCTATATTCGGCTATACCGAATCTTATATACCCTTCACTACGTTCTCTATGTTTGTATATTGGTAAATTTTTTTTCAAAATACACAAACATTTTTTTTGCTTTTTTTTTCCCAATATAATCATTTTTGTGTTAAAAAAAACAAAAACAAAATAAAATTTTTTTTGCTTATACATAGGTATCTCGAAATTTATATTTTTTTTGCTTAAAAATCGGAAATTTTTTTCTTTAAAATTCCCCAAAAGACATGTGTTACACATAAATATAATAATTTTTAAGGAAAAAAAAATTTAAAAAAAACCGGTTATTTATGGATCTTTCCAGTTTTCAATACCGATTTTTTCGAAAGCATTTCCAAAAGTTTGATACCATATACAACCCTATGTGACCTATGAGAGCTACGTAAACTTGATTTCATCATACACACGGACAGATGGACATGGCTAAATCGACTTTCCTATCTATAAGGATTGCGAATATATATACTTTATTGGGTCGCAAATGAATATTGAAGAAATTACAAACGGAATGACAAACCTATATATACCCTTACCACATGTGTGTGTGTGAAGGGTATAATAAGTCACTTTTATGAATTGCAACTTTATACCTACCAATTGAAACATAAAAAAAGACATAACTGTTTTTAGCAACAGTTAACAACAACAAAATACACTGATTTTTTCTTATAGATAAACAAGTGTATTGTGCATAGTTTAAGCATATAAAAGCGAAAAATTAAAATTTTGAGTTGTGCCATTTTGAACTGTGTGTGCGACATGTACCTACTATATTGTAATGGTTTTTTTTAATTTACATTGTGCGACAGTGAAAAAAGTACACAAACTTGGATATAACTATAGGTTCTAAAGTACTACTTGAGATAAGTAAAACCCTAGCCCCGTTTTGCAATATTAGTTCGCGTTTTGATTTTATGGGCGTCAACAAAATGGTACCATAACCTTTTAGTCAATAACTCATTCAGACTTGGTAATAGCGTTTTAATGTCTTCAGCAAAGTTGTCAAGAATTGGTTTCTCTTACTAGCCCTACAAATAAGGTTATCTTCTATTGGAGTGGGCATTTTAGCCCTATGCTTCCTTGCTGAGGGTTCAAACTATTTTGTTTTATTGTACAAGTGAATTGCACCAAATATCATTTTCTTGGAGCGAAAAAAAATTTGTACGATAGCCGACATTGATAGTTTTTATACCCTTCATACATGTGGTAAGGGTATATATAGGTTTGTCATTCCGTTTGTAATTTCTTCAATATTCATTTGCGACCCTCTAAAGTATATATATTCTGGATCCTTAGATAGGGAAGTCGATTTAGCCATGTCCGTCTGTCCGTATGTTAGTTGAAATCAAGTTTACGTAACTCCCATAGGTCACCCAGGGTTGTATGTGGTATAAAACTTTTAGAAATACTTTCGAGAAAATAGGTATTGAAAACTGGCTAGATCCATCTATAACCGGCTGAGATATAAGCAAAAAAAGACGACTGCATCGCTTTTTTTAAGTTTTTTTACACAAGACAATTATTGCAAGGCGAATTTATATATATCAATTCACCTTTAATTTTTGTATTGCAGCCTTGAGATAGACTACAGATATATTTGAAAAAAATATATTCACCACACATGGTGAAGGGTATATAAGATTTGGCCCAGACAAATATAGCGCTCTTACTTGTTCATTTTGATAACACTGCACAATTAACGCCTTCATTTTTGGAGTACGACATTTTTTTCCCCATTTTAGAAACTGAAACGTATCAGAATTATTACAAGTTAATCTAATGTTTTCAAATTACACCCACTTTATTATTATTTAATCACTAATAGCTCAGAAAATAAAGTTGAAACCAAACGTTTCTAATTATGTGATCAGCCAAAAGCAACTACTTGAGAAATAACTGAAATTTTTTTTTAAAATCGAACTTTAAACTCCACATGTTTTGCTTCAACAACAGATTGTCTACTCGTTAAATAACGGTACTTAAAATTTACAATGTAGATCTTAAAAGAAGATGCACTTCAATTTAATTGCCTAAAAAACATCGTTTCTAATTACGTGTCCACCATTGTACATACGATGCGACTGCTTTAAAATTTTCTTATATGTATGTCTATATATGTATGTATGTATGTATTTAATAATAAAATAAACCTCATATTTATATTTTTCATTTTAGTTATTATTACGATAAAAACATAATGACGAAAGTACATGGGAAACGCTACGCGTACAAATTCGATTTTCACGGCTTAATGACAGCTTGTCAAGCTCAGGCCCAAGGATACGATCCCACTTCAAGTATGGGCATGTTACATCCGTACAAAGTTTCTCCGCATCATCAGCACCATCACTATGCCACACAGCACCACAGTTTACATCACTCTCACCATCATCATCATCCACCCGTCACTCTTCACTCCGAACACATTTCACCATCCTCCTCAGCGTCCAGTTTAAGTTTTTTATCGCCGTCAACAGCATCTATGCCATCGCCAATAGCAGCAGAAGTCATGTCATCAACTTCCTCTGGTATTATAAGTTCAACTCTGCACCTTGTATCAGGATCTCAACAAACCTCTTCAATGACTACAACGATGGCAACAACACCCACACCATCAACCACGGAGAGCACGTCTTCGCCTAGAAATTCCTATTGGCCATACAGAAGTGGCACAAACTATGAATTGATACCTCCCTCGGATACATATAATTAAATAATTAAAATGAAATTTGTAATTTTACAAGCCATTTCTTCTTAGCCATGTTTAAACAAATAATAGAAATGTAAGCAACAATGAAATGTTGCCTTTAATTTACATTGCAACATGATTTCCATGTCCGGTAACCATTAACTCACACTTACATACATACATATGTATGTACTTATTTGAATGATGCCACCCATGGTGTAGTGTTTATAGTCCTTTTTATTATGTGTGATAAAAATTAACTTACTGTAATTAGATGGGCATTAGACCCTTGTAATTGTTTTAAAAATGTCAGTATCTCTTTTGTAGGCAAATAGGGGGGAGGTAGAGTCGTTTGACAACTTTTAAAAGGAACTGTATGGTTGGACATATGAAGACCAAATTAAAATACCATAAAAATGTTTTTAAAAATATTTTCTTTAAAAGTTTAAAATTTACTTTAATTTTTTTTTTAAGAACTAAGTTATTATTTAAGGTTACAAAATAATATTTCAATATTGATTACATAAAAACAATTTCAGCATGTAGATATCGACAAATAAATTATTGTTAAATATTAAGTTATACATGATTAAATAATTTTTTTTATAAACAATAGGGCTTTTATTCAGTTTAAATTTGTTTATTGTTCGAATAAAATCAAATATACAACATTAATGTAATTTAATATCTGTTGAATGTTAAAAATGTTGATTTGAGACTGAATTGCTATTAGATAAAAAGATTATTGACGATTTTTCAATAACTGCACTCAAGTGATCACAGATTGAAAAAAATCATTGCCTAATCAAAGTACATAATTTTTATAGTAATTGGTTGCGGCCTTTTACAGATACCTTATTAGCCCCTAAGTAACTTTTGGACATACATATACTACAACTGTGTCTCTTCCTTAGTATTTTAATTTTAACATTTAGAACCAATTTCGTATAGCCCCCGGATAGCTTTTGAATTTTTTTTGTTTGTTTAGTTACGTGTAAGAACAATTGAATCTTATAAATCCACAAATAAAAAAGGCAAAACATTTAATCACATTACAAGAATCCAATTGACTGGACTAATCGATAACTTTTGTACATTCTTCTTGCGTATGTAAATGTAAATAAAAGTTGTTAAAATTCCCCTGATGAAAATAAAAATAATAAACAAAACAATTTAATGATGACCCCAAATGACTTTTAGACTTATGTATACTTACATATTGACGGTGAAAGGTAAACACCGAAAAACTAATGACGGCAAACGATTTAGAAGAAGTTTATCATCATTATCGTATGTCTAAAAAATTACAGTTACGTGTTGTTAAACGTTGGCCATCTTGTGACTTTTTTATTGCATAACTTTACGTTTTTGAAGGGTATATAAGATTCGGTACAATTACAGAATAAAGCATTTTTACCAGCACTGCACCACCATCAGCGGTGATGGAAAAGGTACATACCTACATACTCATACATATGTGCGTCATTCCGCCTGTAACACCTGAGATCCAACTTAGTAAAAACATTTTCTGTTTGCATGTGTGAAACATTTTCACAATTAAATAAGGAAATTAAAACTCATCCAACTTATTTATAATTTTCAGCAGCAAAATAAATTTTAATAAAAAGTCACCTACATTTACTTGTATTTATGTGCGTTCAGAGCTTGTGCACATAAACAACCTTTATTATAACAATCCAGTTAACGGCAGATGTGGTAGGTAGCCTTCACATTAGGTTTTCCAACATTTAAACAAAGTTTAATTAGTTTTAGTTATTTACGGCCATAATACATATGTCAAGAAAGCAGTTTAGCTTAAAAGTTTAAAATAGACAAAATTTACAAATATTTAACACAAAATTTTTAATTCTATTACATTTTTTATTAAAAATTAAAAATTTTAATGTGGTTCAAAACTTAAAAAAGAGTACTATTAGTGACTGTCGATAGTTAACAAAAATCGAAAATATCGATAGCAAAATAAACGATCGGTAATGATAGTATTTATAATATACGGTTTAAAATTTTAAATAGTGACAGTTAGTTTACACGATTACTTTTTTTAAGCTCTCTTTTAAAGTTGTTTCTACTACCAAGTCACCACAAAACGTGTAAAACCCCTTTTAAATTCTAATTGGGATAGAAAAATTCCAAATGAGCCTTCATCATCCGGTTAAAGACAATTGCAATCCTTTTTTTTTACCAAAAGAAACAACGTACGATATAAATAGCTTACACACAAATTGCTTTTGCAAAAACTTATGTTATTCATTGCAAGAGACTTTCAATCTTTAAGTGTTGTAGGATGCTGGATTAAGGAAATTTGTGAATGCATTAGACACAAATTTTGTGCTTCCATCACAAAGGCATATTAGTGATGTCATTTTACCAAATGCAAATGATAATTATCCAAAAAAATTAAAGAATATGTTAAAAAAATATCGATCTATATACATCTCTGTGTTGAGAATAAAAGCGAATTTAAAGCCCTATCAAAAGTGGCATTAAAGTGTTTTACAATTCCTGCTACTTCGTTGCCATCTGAGAGGTGCTTTTCAGCAGCCGGTGAAGTTTTAAATGATGGCAAAGTCGCCTTAAACCGAATAGGGTGGATATGATATGCTCGTATTCTTACAAAAAAATAATTTCCTTTACAAATAAGAACTATTATTTTTATATAAGTTTGACATTCCGTTCCGTACAATATTCATTTGCGACCCCATAAAGTATATATATTCTGAATCCTTATAGATAGGGAAGTCGATTAAGACATGTCCGTCTGTTGAAATCAACTTTTCTCAGCCCCCCAATGTCGCACGGACACGTTATTGGTATCAAATGATCAGACATTTTCCCGATATTCTTGCTATTGAAAAATCACCAAAATCCGACAATTAACGAGATTTAAGCAAAAAAAAATTTTTTTTTACACAAAAATGATTATATTTGTGTGAGAAATTGTGCCTGTGAGAAATTTCAAAAATTTTTTATTTTTATTTTACGTAAATCTTACTTCTTTAAACATATTTTAACTTTTAGTTGGGTCTTACGTACTATCGATATTATCGATTATTGATTATAAACTATCGAAAAACATCGATTGTAACCACTATCGATAGTTCCCATCACTAGTTCATATGTAAATATATACATCGGGAAGAAAGCACTCGATATAAATAAACATTTTTGTCGAACTGATTATTTGGTGGAACAATTTGGTAACCAAACTATTCTTTGCAAATAACAATATTCAGTATTTTGTAAAAATGAGAAGGTATTAAAAGTTTGCCAAAATATTTGTGTACTTATGTATGTTTTTGTTTTGCAACAACATGTACTTTATTATCTGTATTGAATCACTTTAAAATTTAAATTTAAAGAAATTGAAATTTTAATTTATTAAAAAAAAACTAGTTTTGCAGAAAATGAGTTTAAAGTTTTCAATTTACATACAACTCAGTGGAAACAGTAAAAAGTTTTCTTCTATTCTATTTTACACAATATAAGGCATGGTATAGTGAATAATTCTGCATCATTAACTCCAAAATTTCATTTTTTGAGCTATGACGTTCTTTTAGTAATTGAGCGATATGCATTAACTACATTCTTTGTAATAAATATATGTACAGATATACATACATACGTATATATTTACTATGTTCATTGTTTAAAAACGGCAAAAATATAATAATTATTAAACAGAATAAACAATAGCCAAAATTATAAACAAAACGCAGTAAATCAAAAAGCAGAAACGATCAAAAGCGGTGGCCAATAGAAGCCAATCAAATTGTATGGAGCGACTTGTAGGAGATTGGCTAGGATTGACATGTATGGGATCAGGCGTGTCACTTTCATCTGGATTATCATAAATATGTTCGCCCAATTCCTTTGTGCCGTTGTTTAACAGTGACTGGGGCTCAGCCTCTAAGCTGAACTGACTGAGAAGAAGAACACGACCCACAATACCATTTAATAAATTTCTAAGTAACTCTGGTACTCGTTTCTTATGTTTGGCAGTAGAAAGATATAGAACAATGACTGCAATTATGGTGGACAAGCTAAGCAACAGCAAACTGGTGCTGTAGAATAAGACTGGAAAAGTAACAAAACATGAATTAAATTAAGAGATCCTTCTGTCTTGTTTGACCTACCAACTAAAGGTGTATTTTCAGCCAATATGGGCAGTATTTGAGCAAAATACATGAGGAATGCTGCAACAACTACAATAACAGTACCATTTAGTAGAATTTTTTCACTCATTTGGGGAGGTAACAAAAATGTTGAAAGACACAACAGTATAATACAAGATGCAGGTGTGAAAATCACAGCTGAATACATAGACGAGCGCCTTTGTAGTTTAAAAGTATACTCCAGGTAACTATAAAAGTCCTGAGTTACATACTCAGCTTTAGCATCACTTATATCCCATTCGGTGGATTTTGTTAAATCTGAATAGTCTAATATTTCGCTTATCTCAGCAAATTCAGGGTAAATATTGGTTATAGTCCATGTGCCAATTTTTAATTTGCACGTTTGTGTGTCATAAGGCCATAGTTTAAAATTTAAATTACAATACGCTGTGTAGACTACTGGAGGTACCCATATAAAACTTCCATCCGACGATAGCAAGGCTTGAGTATCACCCATGTAATCTCCTTCATTGCCAGCACTATTGAGTAGGTTTATATCAGGCTTCCATATTTCACGCGAACGTAAATGTATGGTGGTGATATTATCGAAGTATTCTGGGCGCCATGTACGTCCACCATCTTTCCAACGCTATAAATTTTTGGCGTTTTAAACAATTTTAGTTGTTATTTTAATAATATAATTTTTTTTAAGACAATTACTATTTTGCAGTTACTTACAAGAGTAACCCATCCATGTAGGGTAATTTTGCCATTGAGCTCGTCAATATCAATGTAACCAACCGATATAAATATTGTGGTGTTTGTTCTTTCAGTGGGCGTAGCCATAGGATGTGCTGTTTTATCGTAGTTTGTAAATAGTTGCACATGCAAGCGATCCAGGTTGGTGATATTGTACGTTTCGTTGCTACCCGCATCATCGGCTTAAAGAATAATAAATTTAAGAATGATGTTTGTGGAAAAAACCTTTTACTTTTAAAGTTAAAGCATATTTATGTGTGAGAATGTGTATGTATGTACGTATAAAAGTGCACGCTTTTTTAGGAACTGCTTATATGAAGTAAAGGGTGTTTTTTATAGAGGTATAGAATTTTGATATGGAATAACACAAAAATGAATTTTTTATATTGACATGAAAGTTACTTTTTTCGAAAGATAATCTTCTTTAAAATTTAAACATGACTTCTGGCATATGACCACCATGGCTGGCTCGGAAGTAGTCTAATCTGGAGGTCCAATTTTTAATTACTTTTTCCAACATTTGTGGCCGTATGTCGGCAATAACTCGGCGAATGTTGTCCTCCAAGTGGCCAATCATTGACTGTAACGTTCTGACCAGCATCTTTTTTAAAGAAGTACGGACCAATGATTCCATAATGCACACCAAACAGTCAGTTTTTCTGGATATAACGGTGTTTTAACATACACTTGCGTTATCATTACTCCAAATACGGCAGTTTTGTTTATTGACGTATCCATTCAAACAAAAGTGGGCTTCATCGCTAAACAAAATTCGCTTATGAAACATTTCGAACAGAGCCATGATTTTCAAAATAAATTTTCACAATTTGGAAGCGTTGTTTAGGCGTCAGTCTATTCATGTTGAAATGCCAAACCAAACTAAACATATATCACTTTACAGCTGACAAAATGGCCGCCAGTTAAAATAAGTGCTGCCAACTTAAAGTTTTATACCTCTATAAAAAACACCCTTTATATTGAGATTAAGATTGTATTGGCATGTATTTTTAACAATATGAGCTCAATATCAATCACCGGCGTAGCAAGGTCACTTTCCGGCGGGGTGTGGGTTTCTATAGCCCTTTGGAAAAAAATTTTGGTTTATTTATTATGTAAGTACATACATACGTGTTTAAATTTAAATTTTGTGTAACCATAATTGCTATATTGCAAAATTACGATCAGAGCAATAAGGCTAATGTTTTTGCATAACATCTAAGGTCTCATTAATGTAATTTTTAAACTGAAAGCACACATAATTAAATTACTATAGATTTCAAACATACATTTGAATACACATACATACATACATCCAACTAAGTTAAACAAGTAATCACTAAATTTAAGACTTACAAATCACACCCTGAACTAAAAGTAAAAATATTTCAAATGCAAAAAACGTGAGACCACAGCAGGAAATAAACATTTTTTTATCACAATTTAAATTCTTTAAAAATTCCACAGTATTGTATTTTATTAATTTGTTTTGCAGATTAGTTCGGATTTTCTCAGTAACAGACCGTTAATATTTTTAAGCGATGATTACAGCAAGAGAATTAGTGTGAAACTGATCTTAATACATTGCTCTAACGATAAATAATGGAGTAACCGTTATTGAATAAAAATAGTGTCTTGACACGAAATAGTACGATGATAAAAAAAAACATGAGTGAGAAATGCGCAGGGATGGCATTTTACCATTGAGCTTTTTAATAGTTAAGTTGATTATTTAAATGTCTTAAAAAACTGATAACATGAATAAATTTTATTCTTTATACAAGAGGTGTGCGCATGTCGTGATTTTTTCGTATCGCTCGTGTAAAATAAATACATAAATTAAATACTCGTAATCGTTATTCAAAAATGAATGTACGTTCGTGATTTATGCACGATTACATTGCAGATACTATTTAGCTAACTTACTAACGATGTTTACATTTTTTGGGCCCTTATAACTACTATACCAATAAACATAATTCAAACTACGTTCGTCACTTCTCTAAAAATAAAGAATACGTTTTCGGTATTTTTTTGAAATTCAAACGTATAGAAATAAAAACGGGAAACTTTGAGAAACCAGTTTCGGGTAGCGAAGCAGACCGGGTCCATACTATTTTTTTTATAAAATTGATTTGTAGCAATTTAATAATAAGAGCTGGCAGTATTGACGGGTCACTGGTTGCTAGGAAAGCATGCAGAACGACTCGGTCTCCCCTATAATAACTATTGTCGCAGCTGTGAGGATAAACCGGAAGGGGAGTCAGTTCTTCATCTTCTCTGCGAATGCCCCGCCCTGTCTGTGAAGAGGTACAGATTCCTGGGCAACCACATACTGGAGAACCTTGGTAAGATATCGGAGGCCGGGTTAAATGACCTACTAAGATATCTAATGGCAACGGGGTGGTTCTAGTACTCATATTTCGTCGGGCTGGGAGTTCATAGCCTGCGTGAACTGTACATCCGACGAGTTGTGTGGTCCTGTCAAAACGGAGTCATAAGACGCGAGACGCAAGCGTAGCAAACTATCACGTAAACCAACCAACTAAGAGCGCTATATTTGGCTGTACCAAATCTTATATTCCCTTCACCATGTGTGACGTATTTGGGCTAAATGGTCCAAATATTACAATTTTTTTTAAATATATCTGTAGTTTATCTCAAAGCTGCAAAACAATAATTTTTTTGTGTAAAAAAAGGAAGAGGCAGTCATCTTTTTTTCTTATATCTCAGTCGGTTATTAATGGATGTTGCCAGTTTTCAGTGTCGATTTTCTCGAAAGTATTTCGAAAACTTGATTTCAACCAACACATGGGCAGACGGACATGGCTAAATCAACTTCACTATCTATAAGAACCAGGAACAAAATTTAAAAATTTTTTTTACAATTTATAAAATTTATATTTTTAAAAATATGTATCGCTGACGAAACTTTTGTGTACATTTTTTGCCAGCGTTGCCATTAACAACAATTTTTTCCTAACATTTAAAAATTACCAAAATTCCATAAAACTTACCAAATTCAAATTTAGCTAGATTAATTTATGAAACTTTTTTCTAGCTGTTTTGAAACTTTGTTTAACAAATGTATAGAAATATAGTCCCAAATTTAGATTCAGTCTACTAAAAAAATGGACAGAACATTAATCCAAGTTTGGTAGGAAAAGCACAACAGTGGCAACCTCGGTAGCAGCAATTGAATACAAAATTATTGCAAATGTGTTAGTAAAAATATTGTGTTTGCATTAGTTTCGGTCATCCATTTCTTGTAGGGCAACTTCTCCTACTGCTAACAAATCAACATAAAAAATCCTTTTTGTTTAACATTTTTATACCCTTCACACACACACATGTGGTAAGG
>NDXZ01001251.1:0-10969 GCA_003055125.1 Paykullia maculata
ATTTTTTTCGATTTTTAAGCAAAAAAAAAATTTTTTTTTCGAGGTATAAGCAAAAAAAATTTTTTATTCTTTTTGTTTTTTTTTTAACACAAAAATGATTATATTGGGAAAAAAAAGCAAAAAAAATGTCTGTGTATTTTGAAAAAAATTTACTAATAGACACACATAGAGAACGTAGTAAAGGGTATATAAGATTCGGTATAGCCGAATATAGCGCTCTTACTAGTTTTTTTTAATATGTAATATTTATTTATTTTATGCCCCACCTTGCCAAATCCTTAAATGTTTCACTTATATTTGTAAACGAAGTAGGATATAAAAAACAGCAAAAAGCAAAGAAAAGCTGAGAAAAATGTGCAACACGACAACGCCTGTGGCAATAATAAAGATAAATGTCATGTCAGATCAGGACTAAAGGAATGAGAAACCAAATATCCGTATTTATTATGCATAAAAACATTTAAAACCTTTAAATGAAAGGCATATCTTAAAAATGTTTTAACAAAAACTAAAATGTACAAATGAAAGATAGACACCAGTTTATAAAATATTATTTTCCTTTACAAAAGTTAACATCCGATAGAAGGTCCAATTGCCCCTTTCCCTATCATGGGTGTCATAGATCTTTTTAAAAATTTGGTTAAAATTTCTTTTTATTACGGAAAATTTTTAGTGTAACGTTTTTTGTGATCCCTCTTTAAGTCCCAGACATTATACACATTATGTACGTTTCTTTTTCCTTTTTTTCCACTTTGGGCTTCAACTTTGACTGGACGCATGTGTAGACAGACAAGTTGTCAGTTTAAGCCGTTTCATATTTTCGTTTTTGCATTTCAAATGAACGCAAATGTGAAAACGAACAACAAGAACGTCTTTATGATTTGGCGTTCTTATTGTTGCATTCATACGTAGTTCAGTTTAAGACAGTTTACAAACATCGTATATGAACATACAAACGCATGGCTGCAACTGCTGCATTGGACAGGCAATCGAGCGGCCATCTATGACTAATACGAATGATAAATTTATTGCATTTTTAATATTAAAATGCAATAAAAACTCAAAAAACACATGTAAAGAGAATTGTAAAAATCTATGTATTCGTTATGATTTTGTTAAATGTGTCTTAATATTTACAAAATTGGGACTTTATAGTAGAATACTTGTTTAGTAACTTACTTCGATAGTAACCCAGCATGTCTTCAATTGGTTTGTTGTGACATTTATATTAAAAATTATAAAAAGAAGAAGAATGGCCAAAGTCATCGAAAGAAGTTATGCAAATTTTATTCATAACATTTTTTTTTTCTTCGCAACTTGCTTCTTATTTTCTGTACTGTTTTGGTTAAGATGTCTAGTTTAAATGTTACGCTTTTTTATTCATCTTTGTAAGGTGAAATTCCTATTTATTACTTAAACTCTAGAGACTGTTGTGATGAAATGTAATAACTTAATCAAGAATGGTTTTGTTGTCTCTCTTTATACACTTCGCCAAGGTGACAAGGTTGTGATAAAGGTTTGTCATTCCGTTTGTAATTTTTACAATACTCGTATTCAATCCCTTGAAGTAAAAATTTACAAGTTCTTATAGTCAAGGAAATCGACTTAGCGATTTCAGTCTGTCCGTGTATTGGTAAAAATTATTTTTTAAGCTCCCTGATGTTGTAAAGACCTGTATGAGGTATATGAGAATATCAAAACTATTCGGCAAAAAACTAATTAATCTAAATGTGGACATTTCTACCTTTTTAAAATATATATATACAGTAGACTCGCGGTAGAGGGAACCCAGGATTGAGGGAACTACTCGATAGAGGAAACAGACAAATATCTATTATTGAGTGCTCTATAGAGGAAACCTTCCATCTGATAAGTATTGAGTAGAGGGAACTTCGCAGCAAAAAGTTAATAATGTTAGAACAAAAAGAAATCAAAAGCCATGTGCATATTTATGTTACAGTTAGAATTTTAGTTAGCTACAGTAGTTGGGCGCTTGAGTGACATAAATCGGAGAATTGTTTGCTTTTTTTTTTGTTTTCACAATAAAAGCTAAAAAATGTTTAACTCTTAAAACGAAGTGTGAAATAATAAATAAGCTGAGTAAAGGGTTCACGTTAAAATCGTTGATTTGACCAATTAAAAATGGCAATAAAAATAGCGCCAGCCATGTAGTACAAAACGAAAATCTATGATGAGTTTTTTGGTATGGAAGCAAGGCCATATAAATGGTTTGTTACTCAAAGAATTCGACACATTCCAATTTCTGGTGATCTTATAAAATAAAAAGCTAAGAAACTGCATGAAAAAAATGTATGGAAAAGAAAAAGTCTTTAATGCATGTTGTGGTTGGCTCAATGGATTCAAGACTACATTCAGAATTAGATTGTTGAAAATTAGCGGCGAAAATCCAAAAATTAAATTTATAATGCCGACGAAATTGGCCTTTTTTAGAAATTACTGCCAGATAAAACGTACGTAACCTCCAACGAAAAAAATGCTTACGGAAGAAAAAGTGAAAAGGCGCAAATCACAGTTTTAGTGTGCACTAATGCAACTGGTAAACACAAGTTGAAGCTGCTAGTAATAAATAAGTCAAGTCAAAAAGCCGAGACTATCAGACTCCCTTGAACTACAAGAACTCGGAGCATTAATGACTGCTGACATCTTTCTAATTCTCTTAAATACATCATTGTTCTGAAAAATGTCAGGGATATTGCTGTGCAAAAACATACATTAAAATACTTCTAAAATAAACACTTTTTTATCTTAAATATTCTTTTTTTCGATCTCGATTGAGGGTAACAGTCTGGATTGAGGAAATAGCCCTTGCACGAAATAGTTCCCTTTACCGCGAGACTACTGTATATATATTTTCTGATGCACATATCTGGATAACTATGAATTTTCCGTTTTGCTTAACAGAAAGCACCTGCAACAAAAAAAAAAAGAAGCCAGCTGTGTTGTACCCCGTATACAAAGGAAATACATTTTATTTTTATTATATATGAGAAAATTATAATCTTATCGCCTTAAAACTTGATACCAGTCACTTGTGTAATGACCCAAATTTGCACTAAAATTATTAGGATCAAAGCGGTCACGTAGCAAAAACTACCAAAAGCATTGAAAACTCGCACGTTTGAATAAAACATCGATTGCATTCAAATTCGATAGTTTGGCCACTGTTTTCTCTTGGAAAAAAATCGTTTTCATTTTCTATAAATTTTTCTATGTATATCTATCTCCTATCTATATCCTTTTTTTTAATACAAATTTATAGTATTCAAAAATGCTTTTTTTAAAGTAAGTGTAAACTCTTAACATTCAGAGTTTTGCTTTCTGGCACCTACAGTAAACTCTTAAGTGTCATACCGTAACAGAACGGCAACGTTGTCAATAATTGCTAATATTTTATTAGCACCTTTTGGGGAGTTTAAAACAAACAAAAGGTAAAGAAAAAAATAATAATAAATACTTTTGGTATGAATGTAATTACTAATATTGATAAAGAAAACAAAAAAATAACCCCCAGAGAGAAACCTTTGCGTATTCTGCCGCCAACTTTACTGTCAAACTTGGGCTATCCAACTGTGCAGTGTTGCCGCACCGTTATTTTGGTTTACCTTATACATCCTCTAGACACCAAAAGAATTTTCTGACAGACAAATAAGCCAGTTGTTTTTTATAAAGGTTTGGCTGTTAGTCAAGTTATATTAAACTTTAAATAAAAAAAATAAGCACCACCTTAATGTTCATGTTACAAGTTCATTGACCTTTTCAGTCACTTGTTTATTTATGTGGCCTAACAAAGACAATGATCATAATCATGATCAATGTTCACAAAAATTCTCAAAAACCTCTGGCTAATTTAAATTATATTTTTGTTTTATACATAATGTTTTACTCAGATTTTTTTTTTGGTAGCTGTAGACGTATAATTTTCAGTGTCTTTAAGCTATAAAAAACACTTCAAAATTTCATTGCTAAAACAAACTGTAGTTTTTGGATTCTTGCGATTTTTTTGTTTCATATTTTTTTTTTTTTATTGTTTTAAAATTAATACATCAAACAGAGATTTTTTGGCAAACAAGTTGTAGCTGTATTTTCGTGGAATAAAATTTTTTCTGCAAAATCTTTAATGTAGAAAAATTTAAATCGAACGGCTGTTAAGCACATGTTTCAGTAATTTTTCAAACAAAATTTAAAGCAAAAAAACATGAAAATTAAATGAAACATAAGTCATTTGTGTTTGTTCCCGCATTTGATAGATGTCTATCTCATGCCACCAGAGTATTTTTAATGAAATCTTTTTAAGAAGATTTGTTATAAATTAAATTGTTCCAAATCATTTATGTTGTACATTAAAATTTGACAGCAGCAAATTTAACGGAAAATAAAAGATTTAACTTTAATGAAGCATTAAATAGATAGATATTAAAAACAAATATATTATTTTTTATTTAAACAAAAAAAAAAAACAACGTTGCAAAATACTACGAATCTATCTTGAACTGACAGTTTAACCCTATCTTTGCAGAATTTAGTAGGAAGATCTTTTAACTGATAATCAGTTGCTGCAAGTAAATCCAAAAGTAATGAGGGTCATATAGGACTTAATTTATTATTATTCAGCATTTTATGAACTAACTTTGTTAGTTTTTAAATATTCACCGACAGAAGGGCATTGCTTACCCGACTTTTCTATCTATAGGCCTCCTATCTACACAAGTAATTAATATGTTAAATTATAAAGCAGTAAATTTTAAATTTATTATCATTGATATAAATTACTCTTTTAATCTATTACCGACAATATATATAATTTATTAATTGCAGAAACTTAATCATTAATTAATAAATTTTTGGAATAATAAAAAAATAAAAATTGCTTGTTAAGACAGGCTGTAAAGGTCTCATCAAATTGGCATACATATATTGAAATACATATATCTTAACATATTTATAAGTAAAACTGGCTGAGTGCCAACCGCATTGCTGGCTCCAACAAACTTTTTCTATTGTTTCTTAAAAATTGTGTATGATTACACGCCCCCTGCTCCTATCATTTCTATTTTTGTCAAAAATTGTAACTGTATAACGGCTGCGGTTCTAAAAATATATTTTATACATTCTACTCCTCTTGAATGGGAGTGCCACTGCCGCCGTTAAGTTAATTTGTATCAAACTAAATTATGCATAGTTTAAAGCCCCTACTAATTTGAATTCCCTTTATATGTCATAAAACGCACTTCCTTCATAGAAGTAACGAAGAAAACCTGTGTTCCCGTTTTAATCTTTCTCAGTTTGCCTTAACACTCTCACTGCCACAAAATTGTTAAGCCTTTTTTGAATAAGTCTTTGTCAGACAAAAATTAACTACAAAATTGTTTTGTCAGACACTTCGACCTGACAAAGAGCTATTCAAAAGTTGCCTTGTCAGACACCGTTAGAACTTATTTTAATATATTTAAGAGTCTGACAGTCACTATAGAGAAATAAAGAAACATTTTGATGCTGAAGCTAAACATTTTTGACTTTCCAAGGTATCTAAAAATGCACTAAGAGAACAAAAATGAATTTTATTACCATAGAATGAGTGCAACTACAAATAATCGATGCGGTGGCAGCGAATATTTTAATAATTTTCATTGTCGCTGTTGGGTCCTGTTAAGTGTCAAGCCGTTTTTAATTACGTAGCAGTGAGATTGTTAAATAAATATTTTATTGTCAAAATTACTTAAGCAAAGAGTTTTGTCTCTATCATATTCTACCATATTTTGTTTTTACTTTGTGTAGGTTCAATTTCACAAATGTAGCTCTTGTCTAATCACATCATACAAACTTTAACGTTTATAAAAAATTATAGATTTTAAAATATGTATCTAAAAATATGTAAGTATTGTACATATGTGTTTTTTCGTTGCATGGAAGATGACAAGCAAACTTGAAATTTCACAAAATAGTTATAGATTTAAGTTATGTCGATTGTGTAATAAAATGTTTAACATTTTTGAAATTAAAATCGGATGTGTAACTAAGAAAATTTAATCAAACAAACAATCTTAACTCTTTAAAATTATTTGTAATAATTAAGGGAGCAAAGATGGAAAATATATGTTTACCGTGGAACTATTACTACAATGATAAACTTACATACATACATAGTACGTATGCCCTTCCACAATGACTGGAATCTAATGCAGCTCATTTCTCGGTGATGATATGCCAAACGTTTAGGAATATACAACCCTTGTTTTGAAGATAGCACTACAACAATCTTTGGCAAACGTCTAGGTTTGTAAATCAAACGCCAGATATTAATTCCTTTGGGTAATTAAGAACTTGAAATAATACAACAAAGAAAGATCTCTTATTTAGATGCACCTTCTTATAACAATTACCTATGGAATCGTCTACCACTAAAAAAATTTACCAAATTATAATAAAATAATTGTTGAACCTGTACAACATTTTTTAAGATGGGAAAATAAAAAAAATTTCCTAAAAACTATATTTATATGGAGTTGTCCTTTTTCAATTTTTATGCAAAGATGGGAAAATTAAAAATGGCAAAAAAAAAATTTAATAATAAAGATTTTACTTAACAGAATTGCCTAAACATTTATAAACGTACAATTAAGGGTGTATTTATTTAAAAAGATAATGGCAATATGAAAAAGATTTGCCTTTCTTTCCCTTTACAAACATATATAAATGCAATTTTATATTTCTTTATTTTAAGAAATGTAAGTTGACAAATATTTATATATGTAAATACATTAAAATGATCAGCTGGGTTCGTAACACCACCTTATACATTAATCCACCTTGCTTATTTACAATATGTCTATCATTATTGCAACTAGAGATGAGCAATATTTCTGCACCTGCGATTTTATAACTGTGACAACAGCGACTAAAATGTTAAGTAACTGTTACCTGTAATGTAATGTATGTAAAGTAACGTTTTCGTACTTTTGCCATTTTACTGTCTCTTTTTCCGCAGTTATATTCCAATAAATAATATTGCGATTTCTTTTGTTCTTTTTTATATTTTAAATATTTGTTTTTGTAGGTAAATGTTTTTAAACATGTATGCATGTGTTAGTGCAGACCAGAACTTTACCAGACAGGTGTACGCAATGTTACAACAAAATAAATATAAACAAAAATGTTAGTTTGGTTAAACACACTGATTAATGTTCTTGTTGATGTTGTAAAAGTGCTGCCACATTCAAGGCAAACACTTGTATACATATGTAAATTAAACATACATACGTATAAACGTATTTAAAACTTGCAAGTCATTGCTTCTAAAACTAATAAAAAGAATACAAGTGAAATATAGAATTTTTTTGAACCCATTGATAGAACTTTTAAAATTAGTATTTTCTCTATTAACTTTAAACGATCCTGTATATCATGTATTAAAAAAATTCATTTTATTAAGTAAAACAATACGTAAAAAAAAAACTAAAATTAGATTAACAGTGACACAATCACTGTTTAAAATAACATTTTTCTCATTTAACAGGGGTTAATAATAACAAGAAGTGGAAAGTAGCAAACAGTGATCAGTCACTGTTTAAAAGAACAGTGATTTAAAAATCACATTCACTGGTAACGATGTTCCTTAAAAATCACGGGATCGTTTATCTCTAATTGCAACACCTTCTTAATGAACAACAATGAAAGAGCCGTTCAACTAAATTAAATTTTTACTTTCAATTGTTAACACCTAACAATTTAATTTGCATGCTAAAGTAAGAGTCCTTAAGTCCTTAAAATAATTTATTTACAACTTAAAACGTTTTAGTATCAACAAACATCTTAAAAATAAAATTCCATTAAAAAGACACCAACACATAAAAAACATTTAAATAAAATCAATATTTCATACAATGCAACAGGGATGCAATTAAGTTATCAACATTGAACAGCAACTAAAAAAATAAACACATATTGAAGAAGAAAGAAAAAATAAATAAATAAAAAATATCATTGATGAAGATGACGACAACAAGTGCAACAATTTGTACTAATAAGCTTCCAAATTTAGACACAATTACTTTTAGTTACAAAAACTGATTATGGAACATCATGACAAAGAAGAGAAAAAAGTCAGAAACAATACTTTGGCAAAGCTTTGTTATGTTGTTGTTTATTTACTTTTTTGTTTTGTTCTTGTTATTTCAAAAAAACAATAGAAAACTTGTGTTAAATAGTTGTGATACTGCTGTTGTTGAATGGTTGGTTGTGTGTGGTACAAGTAAGAAAATTTAAAAAAAAGTATTTTGTTGCAGAAAACTAACAGACGTTAAATAACACAAAAGCTACTCTAATACTCACGATTACATAGTAAAAGAGAGACAAACTCCTAAGATAGACAGACAGACAGACAGACAGACAGACAGACAAGGACAGAAGCAAGTATCTACAGCATTTCAAATGAAGAAGTACAATGATTGAACTCTTGGATGATGATGGTTGGGGCACTGTGGGACAGTGTTTATTAAAAATTTCGTATTTAAAGAAAATTAAATCAAAATTTCTGTAAAGATAATTTTGCAAAAAAAGGAAAACTTTTAAAGAAATTTATTATACAAAATTTTTGGCGAAAAATTTCTGGAAAAATTGCTATAAAAAACAGGAAAAATTATTCCAAAAAATAGGAAAATTGTCTGTAGTGCGTGAGAACTGACGCTTAATAGTAACCACACGTGTAGAATATCACATTACTTCAGTTTGTTCTACTGAATGTCTGCACGCAAAGAAAAAACATGGTTGAGTATGGTTACGGTAATATGATCACAGACAATTTTAAAATTCTATGATTACTGAAATCATAATATGATTGTCACAATCATAATATGGTTGTAGTCATGTTTTACGTCAATACCATGATCATATTATGGTTGCGAGAATCATTATATGGTTGTGAAAATCATTATATGATTGTATATAAACTATAAACAAGGTTACGGATAATCATATATATGATGCTCTTTGATTATGGTTATCATATATTCTAAAGGCATCATATATTCTAAAGGCTTTTTTTGAAACTTTTTTTTTTTAATTTCTCAAAAAAAAATTTTTACCTAAAAATTATATATGTATGTGTGTAAGACATTAACACACAAATAAAATAACTTTTTCTTTTGAAATTCCCTAAAAGGCATGTCTACACAAAAATATAATACTTTTTGAGTAAAACCAAAAAAAAAAAAAAAGTTGTTAGTCCTCTTTTTTGGTTTATATCTCGGTCAATTAGCAAGCGATTTTACTTGATTTCATCTCAGGGGAATTTCTGATTGTTTGATACCACTGACGTGTCCGTACGACATCGGGGGGCTGAGACTACTTGATTTCAACAGACAGCCGGACAGACGGACATGGTTAAATCGACTTCCCTATCTATAAGGATTCAGAATATCTATGTACACTTTATGGGGTCGCAAATGAATATTGTAGAAATTACAAATGAAATGACAAACCTATATATACCCTTGTCACCTCTGGTTAAGGGTATAAAAACAAAGGAAAAATGTATTTGTTTTTTTTTATAAACCAAAAATTGTTTGTAAATTTTCTTTTAAATAAAAATTTCTTTTTTAAGGAAAAACTTTTTAAAAAGTTGAAGTTTTAGTTTTTTTTTTCACTTTAACACAACCATAGTGCAGTAGCAGATAAAATACTTTAACATTAAACGTTGAACTTTTTTTTATATACAGAGGGTTTTTTTATTTATTTATTTGTTTTTAGCTATAAATTGTGTTTTGTGTTTTTTTTCTAAATGAATTTTGACAACTTTTTACTTCGACAAAGATTTCTTGTTGCTACTGTTTTTATTTTTTCTTTTCTTCTTCTTTTAGCAATTAATGGTGTTAAATATTCCATCATTAAAAAGCAATTTTCAACAATTTGTACGAATAGATATAAAAGGAGAGTTAAAATATATATGTATATATTTTTTATGAAATTGTACAAAATTGTTAAAGCACGATTTATTTAGCGGATTTTTAAGAGATTTAAACTTTATTCCACTGCTTTTAAGATACGTTCGGAGTAAATAAGGCAACAGACAACAAAATCAATTATAGACTTAAAAAAAGAATCCTGGAACGAAAGAAAAATTAACTACTAATTTTAAAACCATAAAGTATTTGAAAAAAAAAACAACGAAAAAACACCCAACACATTAAACTCACACCCTGACCGAACCGAAGAACTAAAATAAGGCAAAACACAGAAGAGTAGAAGCAGTTCCAGATAGAGTGTCAGTGTCAGTGTCAAATGCAAACACCAACAAAAAGCAACGAAAAATTACAAATGATGAACAAAAAAAAAACAAACAAACAACAAGAAAAGCTGTCGACAATTTTCTACAACAACTGTACCGAAAAGAAACCAACTAAATATTTTGTGGCGTGAAGCTATTTAATGCAGTAAGTAGCAGTAAATATGTATGTAAAACGCCACAGCATACCCTGAAGGCTATCCAGGCTGGTGGCGGTCGCATCATGCCACAGAAAAAAAAAACAACAAAAACATGGAGTAAGTAAGAACAAAGTGGGGACAAAAAAAAAAGGAATGAAAAACTAAATTTCATGCTTGCAGCCATCATCAGCAGCATTAAGTACGGATTACTAAAATGTTTTTTTAATTGAAAAATTCTGCCATCTCATTTTCTTGCCACAGAGTAAAGTTGTTTTTTTTTTCTTAAGAGATTAGACTGTTGCATGTTGCAGCAATGAGTGTCATAAATGTGTATTAAATATGATTTTCTACCACTTTTTTTTTTTTTTTGTTTATGACATTATTGATAATGAAACTAATAAAATAATTAAAAATCATTAAGAGTAGTTAATTATGCAAATTTTATATATGTTGTACAAAAAAAGGATGCCAATTGTTTCCAAAATATTTTGCATATAAAACTAGTAAGAGCGTTATATTCGGCTATACC
>NDXZ01001252.1:0-11817 GCA_003055125.1 Paykullia maculata
GGGGGGCTGAGAAAACTTAATTTCAACAGACGGACATGGCTAAATTGACTTCCCATCTATAAGGATTCAGAATATATTTATGGGATCGTAAACGAATATTTTTGAAATTACAAACGGAAAGACAAACTTATACATATATACCCTTGCCACCTGTGGTAAATTATATAAAAATACTTAAAGTATTAAAACTTTTAGTTTCTTGTATACACACTTTTTTTGGAAAATGATTATAAAACATCGAAAAGCAAATAGTAATTATCTTACAATATCGATCCCGATGAAGATCTCTTTCCGCGACAATTACCCCTTGCATCTCGATACTGAAAGGAGCGACAACGTGCCGGTTGTGATACTGTTTGATGAAGTTGTTGAGAACGATGTAGCTTTACCTTATAAATTCTAGAATTTTTCAAAAATTTCGAATCTCCTTTCACCGACTGTGATCCATCTCTAGCTTGGGCTTGAGCTAACAAGCCATAATTATAATCCTGCAAATAATGTCTGGGCTGAAGAGCTGGTTCTTCTATAGCGTAAATTGGTTCTACTTTGCTGCGTGATTTGGTGTCAACAGCTGGCTTGTATGTGCTTAGAATTTCGCTATTGTTTTGCAGTTTTTTATAAATTGTCGTTGTTTCAAGTGTGGCAGATGTTGTTGTTTTAGTACTTTGATTAGTTACTGCAGAAATTGTAGTTTGTACTATTGGAATGTCGGTTTTAATAGTTGTTGGAGCTTCAGAGGGGCTACTAGACATTGTGCTGGTTTTAATGTTTAAAGGCTTAACAGTTAAATCACCCTCATCGTAGTAGTAGTCTTCATCGTTATAATTTTGCTTTAAATATAAATATTTAAGTAAATTTTAAAAAATTTGAGATTATGAATTTATGGCGGTTATTTATACAAAATTTATCGCAATTTTTCTATATATCAAATGTATTTAAAATTAAAACAGGAAGAGAATATACATATGAAAAATGTAACATAGTTTTGTATGTATGAACATATGTATGTATTTATGTATATCTAAAAAATATAAAAAAAAAATGTTTATGAACATTTTGATAAAAAGAACATATTTGATTATAATTTGCTATAATAGAAAATTATCCAAAATTATCTTCGAAGAGAAATTATTGAAAAAATTTTACATAAACAGAACTTTTTTAAAATTTTCTATTAAAAAAATTTGGAAAAACTTTTTTTAGGTAAAAAAAAATTATAGGAATAAATAATTTGAATTTTTTTTATATAATTTATTATTGCACGTACATCAGCAATTTGATTTTGATCCATTTCAAATATGGCCACATCTTTAATAACAACATGAATATTGTATTTGCCACTTTGCCTTTGATCATAAACTATGTGCTGTGCGTCAGGTGTATCTGGTTTCTCCACATTGTCAGCTCGAATTCCCTTAACTTCATAAGTGCATAATAATAAAATGAATACAAATAACTTTTTAACCAGTTTCGTAGCAGCCATCTTTTAAATAAACAAAAAACCCTTTACTTCGAAATATACTGCACAAAAGAATGTTTCACTCTGTAAAGTACAAATACGACTGATCAAACTGAGAACTGCTAAGGGCTAAGGTACAAATATCCTATTGAGGGGCTCATGCTTGGCTTCAAATAAAAATCAAACAACATTCCAGTTTAGATTACGTAAATACATACATATGTATTTACAATCAATTTACAAGATCAACTCTTGCAGGTTGATCTTTGATTTTTCTTTTCTGCATTCTTGTTGCACTTGATAGTTCGATCTACTTTAAAAATCTAGTTTTAAAATCACTTTTTTCGTATGTTTTTTCTTATATGTATGCTTGTGTTAATAATAAATAAAAACACACACGCACAGCACAGTACGTGTAAGGATAAAGAATTTTTTAGTATGTCATATGTTTTTTAAGAAAATTATTTGTATCGGACTTTTTATTTTATTTGTACTTAAATTTTGTTTGTTATACTGATATTTATGGGACGATAAATAGTCAAATTCAATTCCTAACTTCTAAATTTCTCATATGATCCGTATAAGTGACGTATGAACTAATAAAAAAAAAAAGATTTTTGTTTAGAAAAAAAAAATTACTTTATCAAAATTTGTCTTTTAACTAAGAGTTTATTAAAAATGTTTTGAAATTTATTTAAAATTTTCTTTAAAAAAATGTAAAAACGAACGGAAGAATTTTTATCACTTTTCTATAAATAAAAAAAAAAAATTCTATAAATATGGATTGAAGTTTAAGAAAATTTTCTTGAAAGAGATAATTTATTAAAAAGCTCCATTAACTATAAACTTAATTTTCGGTAAAAATTATCGAAAAGTTTGTACAAAAATATTAACTTTTTTTTAAAATAATTTAGTTAATCAAAAAAAAAAAAAAATTTCAACAAAATTAAAACACATTTTTTGCAATAACTTATATTAACAGAGCAAACTTATCAAAAATTGTCTATCTTAAATTTAAAGACGAATTTTTTAAAATTTCGATCGGAACCCAAAGTTATACCCATATCCTACATTTGTATATAAAAACAATGTTTTAACACTTTTTATTTTTGTTTAATTATTATAAGATCAAAAGTTATAGGTTTTTTATACATATATTTAATAAGTAATACAATTCACACTTTGCTAGCGAAACACAAAGCACTACCCCTATTCTTCCATTCACAGCTTACTACTGCTCATTCATCTGCAACAGAGAATTTATTGTAGCATCTTTATTTCCTCTATTTACTTCAAATAAAGTTTTAACAACTTCTGCATCAATATTTGGAAACATTTCTTGTATCTGCTTTAAATCTTCTTCAGATATTACGGGTGGAAGAGCTGGTGTTGGTTGCTGAACTGGCGGTTGCTGTGGTGTAACAAAAATTGGCATTGGGCGTCCAGGAGGTACCATTATCATTTGGGATTGTGTTTGATAGGTCGGGTACACATAAGGTTGATTGGAAAAACTTAAAACAATATCAATAGCACCTTCAAGACCTTCCCCTTGTTTGCCGCTTAAGGGATACCACTCTTCGTGTGTTTCTCCGGCAAAAACCCTTTCTGGTATTTTGATCTCACACCAGGCAATTAGTTCGTCCATTTTAAAACTACATTCATCGTAGATTTCAACGTACATTGTATTTACTCCATTAGGCAACTGACTTTGAATGACACGATTCCATCTTGGGTTCTTGCCACCATTTGGGTCAGTTTGAGTTTCGTAAACATAATGACCCACACGAATACGTACATACGGGTCCATTCTTGTTAAGCCATAATTTCTAGCGAGTTTTGCTTGGGCACAAGTTATACTAAGACGACCTACATGATTCGGAGCCGTAAGTTGAGGAAGAGTCTGGCGATACAATGCCATTGCAGTTTGGGCATCAATACTTTGCATTCTATCGTACTCGGTGTGCAAACGTAGAAAATCATCAGGAAGAGGACCAAGCATGGCTTTCCTCCAGCGACTTTCAGATGTATTTACCATTGTTTCAAAAAATATTTTCTTTTGCTTAATTAAAACTGTTTATTCTGCCACAGAATTTCTGTGGTTAAAATTTTCTTTTAACGTCCTATGACAATTATTAAGAGTTCGGGTGATGCACTACCGAATACATAAGTGTATGACCAGGGTTGTCAGAATTTCTTTAACTATTTCTCCAAACTGAATGTCAAAAATCGCCAAAATTGAACACAATAAATTATGAAAATTCATGATTCAATAGTGCGGTAACTTTTTCCAAAATATATATATACATATGTCGTCTTCACTCACTCTCTGTGTAAACAGGTATCTCGTTAGCACTATGTTATCTGATAATTGATTAAAAATATTAATAAAATCATTACAAAAATTGGATTTCAAAATTCATGATTTTACAATACTTTGTAATACTTATAAATATGTTTGCCTGAAAATCTTTGTATTACTTTAAATAATAGCTTAAAATAAAAAAAAAATAATTTTGTTTTCCATGTCTGATAATTATTAGTAAATAACGGTGTAAAACGCCTTCCCAGCTGTTTATCGAAAAATTTTGACATTTTTCGATGGTGGTTGTTTTTTTATTGTTCATTATTTTTAGTTGGAGTTCTAACATATTATGTACATTATAAATACATAAGAAATTAAAAAAAAAAACATTTTTTTTTATTAAAAGTATTATAAATTTAAAGAAAAAAAAAATTCCTTTGATCTCTACAAACAGATGGAATAAAACATTTCTGGTATAGAGCACTTTTTGCTTGGAAAAATTAAAAAGTTTTTTTTATTTGTCAATATGAATTGTATTAAAATGTATATGTGTTACAAATTGTTAACAACATTGATATTGTGCGTAAATTTAATATTGTGCGAAAACTCTGTGGCTACTACAGAGACATCGAGCTCGTTGCATGAACCAACACAGGAGGTTCCTGTAAATACACGTAATGCAGGTGGTGATGGAGATTTGTCTGCCTTATGTCCCAATATGTTACGCTATGTGTTTGAAGGTGCCATGCCAAAGGATGAATTCAAAGCTGGAATCTTTGAGAAATATCCCTCGTCGACAGAGGATGCAACAGCAAACGAGGAAGTTGATTTGCGTACTTGTGTGGAGGCTTGTTGTGAAAAAGCCAAAAATAATACTTGCAATATTGTATTCATGTATAAACACAAATGCTATCATGTGCGTTGCTTTAGCAATGAGTCCTGCCTTCCTAAAGAGCGAAGAACTTTAACGGAACGCATACAAATGGTGTTGATAAATCCTGTCAAGCAAACATACGAAGGTAAAGAGCAACAATCCTGGTTAAATTCCCTCAAAGCTTCAAAGGCCTTGAAAGAATTAGTGCCCTTGGAGGAAACAGATGAAAATATAAATTCTTTAAAATTTTGGAAACAGCCTCATAAATTTCCCTATTTTACACGACCGGGAGCTGATACCAATAACTATGATGACGATGATTTTCCATTAGCAGAGAAGAGAGTAAAACAATTGCTAATGGCATCACCCCTTGATGACAATGAAGGTATGCTGCCGGAAGACTTAAGCTACTATAGAGAAAATATCTCTCCTGACTCGCCCACTTTGCCGAATTATATTACTTGTAGTTTGGATTTGACGTCTGATAGTGAAAGCAGATGTCCTTTAAATGAGGAATGTGCCGCCGTTAGATCCGATGTTACTACGGGAATATGTAAATGCAGGCGTGGATTTGTACGCAACCGTCTAAGGGCATGTGTTTCCGAAAATGCTGATTACAATTTATTAGATGAATCTGGCTCTGCTCATAGTATACTTATGGAACCATCCTCTTCAAATGAAGCTACAACACAACTTAAACCTGAGATTGAACCTACTCCTAAAACTGAGGCCAATAAGAAACTTATGGTATCTGTGGTATCCAAGGAAGTTCGTTTACCCGAAAAGGAGGTTACCTTGGCAGCATTTACCGTGCCCGATGAAGAGTCTAGCAATACGAAATATAAATATCTTTGGACCCTGATAAATCAACCAAAAAGTCCAATGAATGGAACAATATCAGATCAAAGTCAGTCAAAAGTGAAACTATCAAATCTTTCAGAAGGTCTCTACACATTTAAAGTCACTGTTACTGGGGATGGCACCTATGGCGAAGCTATGGCCAATGTAACAGTGTTGCCAGAGAAAAGAATAAATCGTGTACCCCAGGTAATAATAACTCCAAATGAACAGACGATAAGACAACCTACAACAAATGCGATATTAGATGGCAGTACCAGTACCGATGATGACAAGATCGTCTCCTGGCACTGGGAAGTAGTTTCTGGACCGATTGGTTATCAACCGAAATTGCCAGAAGTTAATACGTTACAGCTTACAGATTTAACCTCGCCAGGAAATTATACCTTTAAATTGACTGTCATGGACACAGATAATGTTACAAACTTCACCACCGCCACTATTACTGTGTTAAAGGGTACCGATTATCCTCCCGTGGCAAATGCGGGTGATGCTGTTATTTTATATTTACCTAACAATAATGTTACACTAAATGGCACCGCCAGTTCAGATGATCATGAAATTGTTGCCTGGGAATGGACTAAAGATGCCAGTGATGAAGCTAAGGCTGTAGACATGCAAAACACTAGAACACCATATGTCCAACTATCGAACTTGGAAGAAGGCATGTACACATTTGTATTAAAAGTTACTGATGGCAGCGGCCAGTCAAGTGCGGCTAAAGTGCATGTTTTCGTAAAACCTCCTACAAACTCGCCTCCTACAGCAGTAGCAGGAGTTAATATGGTAATAGAGTATGTTTATTAAAGGAAAACTTGTTTTGTAAAGATGAAATTCTTTTATAGACTATTAATTTGCCTACAAATTGGATAATACTAAATGGTTCAACATCCTCAGATGACATTGGTATTACATCGTATATGTGGAAGGAAATTTCGGGACCTAATAAGGCGGTTTTACAGAAATCAAATGAAACGGTATAATTAAAATTTTTAGTAAACTAGCAATTATATCACTGCTTCGTGAGTGCAATTTGTGCTCTTGTCACGTACTTTTTTAAAATTTTAAAAAAGTCACGTTAAATAGGGTAATTGTGGAAACAAATGTATTTAAAACTATTTAATGTTATCAGTTTACTAAGGTTTAATTATTCATATTCAATTTGATTTTTCTTGAATTAATATAAAATGTACAATTATATGTATAATTTTTTAATTCAACCAGATGATTTAAAACCAATTTAAAGTGCCTTAGTTTAAAAATTGACAATATTCAAAAATAACGGTAAAAATCGAATAAATCGAAAATTTTCGTTAAAATAAGAAAATGTTTAGTAAGTTTCGATTTTTAAAGGAATCTTATATTTTTCAAAATATGTTCCAACAAAATTTCAGATTGCAAATGCTACTGGCCTTACATTGGGCTTATATGAATTTGAGCTAACCGTGGCCGATAAAAGTAACAATACAGCAACTGATAGTGTTTGGATTAAAGTGGTGCAGGAGAAAAATTCTGTTCCCATCGCCAATGCCGGTGGGGATCAAACCATTACACTACCAGTATCGGCCATCTTTTTCAATGGCAGTTTATCATCGGACGATTTAGGTGTGACAAAATATAAATGGACTCGAGAGGATGCTAGCTTGGCAGCCGGCCAAATAGTAGCTGATACCGATAACCAACCACTTATGATAGTAAGTTCTATACGACGTTTTTTAAAAGCATGTACCAAATTTGTATTACCTAAATTAAAGCTAACTAATCTGGTATCGGGACGTTATGTGTTTAAATTAACTGTCAGCGATGAACAGGGTCTAACCAGTTCTGATACCGCTAGTGTATTTGTACATCCCGATCCAATGTTACGAAATCTAGTGCAATTAACACTGCCCACAAATATTTCAATGTTGACACATTCAGCTTTAAATACGATTGTACAAAAAATTGGCTTATTATTGGGCGACATGAAGATTCAAGTCAGGGAGTTGCAGCGTGATACCAAAACAAATGCAGCCATATTGATATTTTATGTAGAGGTATAAAAAAAAACATTTAAAAATGTAAAATAAAATAAAAAATTCAAGCAATTTTTTAAAAACCTTCAGTTGGAAAATGGCGAGAAACGAAGACCCATAGATGGCTTAGCCATAGAGCATTTACTAAAGGATAAACTTCAGCGTGATGCTTCAATACTGGGTACCGTGTTTGCTGATGTGCGTACTGTGGTGTGTCAAAATAAATGTTCTGGTCACGGTGTTTGTAACGACGATACAAGATCGTGTTTCTGTGAAGCCTTTTGGATGCCATCGTTTGGTTACTTTTGGGGATTCGAAGAAGCCAATTGTGGTAATACATATTTTTGATTTGCCTGTTTTGCTTTAACTGTAAAATTCAAACATACACATGATTTTAGATTGGTCTGTTCTCTATGTTTTTGTGGGCGTTATTGTTAGTTTATTAATACTATCAGCCATATTTTGGCTCGTAGCTATAGCCTGTAGACAATCGAAAAAACCTCGTGCTAGACCAAAAGTACAAAAGTACGCCTTAATTGGTACCCAAGATGAGGAAGCACCAAATTGTAAGAAGTTTCGCGTTAAAAAAAAGGCAACAAACTATCAACAATTAAATTATTGTATATTTCTAAAATTACAGATTCTCGTGCCACCTCTTTAACCGATTCGGAGACCGATTCAGATGTTTTATTTGAATCACGTTCCAAGTCAAATGGTACTTCAAAAAATAAACATAATGGCCTTGATCGTACAAAATACCCCGGAAAGCATGGCCGCAAAGTTAAAACGTAAAAAGTATACTGTTCCCTGGGGTCTTTATTTTTCTTATTATTGTGATAGTGTATTATTTTATATGTACATATTTATTAAATATCTACATATATGTATATGTATACATTATATTTATGTATGTATTATTGGAACTGTTCCTTTTATTATTTTTTTTTTTAATCTAGTATTTATTTTATACGTTATTCTATTTTGCACATAAATCATCTTGTTAATATTTTATTTTATTGATACGCACATTTTTGCAAACTTTCATTCCGTATTTTACTGCTTAAGTTCATTAAAAATATGAAAATAACAGATTTTGCTTTAATCAAAAAATAAAAACTCAACACTATTGTCTTTCATAAAAAATTATTTTTTTTAGCTGCCAGATAATTTACAAACTCATTTGTATTAGATAAAGTACATATGTATGTATTTTTAAAATCATTTCTAGGTTTTTGCCTAATCGGTTTTGAAAACACCAAAGATATAAACAAAAACAATTTTAGCAAAAATTTATTAGTTAATTTAACAACTTATACCCTAAGGTTCATAAGATTTGACTTATCTGCCTTTAACACCCTTTAAAACCTTCACAGCTTTCCCATAATAAAACACAATCTAACTCATAATTTTCTTATTTTTATATCCTTCACCACAGGTGATAAGGGTATATATAAGTTTGTCATTCCGTTTGTAATTTCTACAATATTCATTTGCGACTCCATAAAGTTTATATATTCTGAATCCTTATAGATAGGGAAGTCGGACTTAGCCATGTCCGTCTGTCAGTCTCCCAATGTCGTACGGACCCGTTATTGGTATCAAACAATCAATTTCCCTGAGATTCTTGCTATTAAAAAACACCAAAATCCGACAATTAACGTAATATAAGCAAAAGAAATTTTTTTTTTACACAAAAATAATTATATTTGTGTGTAAGACATGAATTTTGGGGAATTTCGAAAAAAAAAAAATTTTTAAGGAACATTTTATTTTTTTATTTTTATACAATAATTATTATATTTAGGTATAAGTCATGCCTTTTTGGGAAATTTGAAAAAGTTTATTAATTGGCCCAGAATCAGCAAAGGTAAAGGCGAAAAACCTATATGGACTAAAATTAATATCATAAAAAAATCAAGTTTTCTAAGTCTAAATACTTTTCGGACATGTAAACACATACATACATACATACACGTAGTGATGGGTATATAATATTTGGACAGTCGATTATAGCGCTCTTACCTGTTTTATTTTAGTTTATTTTATTTTCTTTCTGTTTTGAACTAAGTCCATTTAAAATTGTTAAAGCTCTACAAAATATATTTGAAATTACTGTTAGTTTTTTTCGTGTTAAAATGTACTATTTATTACCTGATTTTACAGTGTAATGTTTTTATACAGCTCTGTGGAACTTCCATACGTAATAACCCTCATATTTAAAAACGATTTATAAAGTTATCAAGGGGTTATAAAACTGATTTTGTATTAAAAATCGGGTTTACGAAACGAAAATCTTTTTGAAACTTTTTTTGCTTAAAATTAATAAAAGCAACAAAATTGTAAAGAATAAGCCTTGACAAACTTAAAAGCCGGCAAATCATTTACTTATCGGAAAATTTTCTTTTAAAATTATAATATAACTTTGGGTTGTATCTTTCATACAGCGGATGTTTACAAACTATATTACGAAAATGCCAATGCTCAAATAAAACTGCTAGAAAACTGCAAAAATAACCAATTGCTAAAAGAACAAATGAGCCCCAAAATTTATGTAAATCAATAAGGGCTTCAGGAGGCATAATCTCTTCGGTTGGAAAATGCCTAACAGTATCCTGAAGCCATTTAGCCAATAAACCCGATTCCATTAAACGTTGCAAATATTTATCAATTGTAGGTTTTAGGGGCGAGTTGCGGGCTAAACCTAAAGCAACCGGCATTTTTACAACACAATCGCGCATAATATGTAAGATATCATCGTCTTTGCGCGAATCAGCAGCCTCTAAACGTAAATGCTTTAGAAAATAATGATTATCGTAATAAGCAAAGCCGCCCCTGGCAATTTTAACAGTCTGTAATTGTATAAAGTAAAATGGTTTTATAAATATGTATATTTTTCAATGATTTTTACTCACTATATCACTGGTATCATTTACTATAACCGTTTTTGTACCCAACTTCTTAAGGATTTCATCAAACGCGTTGTCAAATAGTTTTTTATTTTCCATAGAACCCACGGTTAAAGTCAAACGGCTATGCATTAGTTCCTCTAACGTATCAATAGTGATCCTAGGCGCCGGATTAGCCAATATAGCAGTGAAACTGGCACGATAACTTACAGTTATTAATATACAATACAACCAATACCATCCAGTCAAAACTCGTAAAGGCCAATTGCGCGGCATTCGAGGTAATGAAACATACACCAACATGGAATACGTTAAAAGTATGCAATTTTCAAAATTATCAAATAAATCTTCAGTTTTCAATAGCACAACCATTTGATTAAGATAACTTCGAAATCTCACATCTCGATAACTATTTATTGATATACGACTTGTAGCCTTACGTGTACGAAATAGTTTGAAAAACTGTTTAGAACTTATACGTGATGATTTTTCACGCATCAATATGGCGTGTAAAAAGGATAGAACGTAAAAGAGTGTTCCCACTAGAAATAGCGACAATAAAACACCAGCCCACATACTACCACTGAAGGGTTGGATAAATGTTTTCCAGGAGTTATCCTGCGTCGATTCTGGCGTTAAAAATGTCAAACATTCATAACTGTGGGGATTACTGAAGTCAATTATTGAGTTAAAGGCATTGAAAACATGCAAATCACCAATTGCAATTACAGCCGCATATGAACTCTGAAAAAGTAATATTAACATTGAAATAAATATGAATTAATAAAAAAAATCCTAAAAAAAGAGCCAATAGAAATATACATAAATTGTTATATCTTTAGAACGTACAAACTACTCCATCGATTTATTTAAATATAGAATATTCATATGTATTTAATAATTTGTTTCGAAATTGAGTTTTTTTAGTGAATCCAATACAAGTGTGTCACAAAAATTGAATGGAATAATCCAGAAATAATGGGCTGATTCTCATTACATTACATTTAACATTTTAAAAATTACAGTTTCTAATATGTTTTCACCTTCTCCTGTAAATTTGAAATTATTTGAGTTAAGACCTTTCTAGATAAGACCAACGATATGTATATATTACTGTACATACAAAACTTAATAATGTGTTAATCTAATAATTTATTTCAAAAATTTTTCTGTAAACACAAACTTTATAATATTTTTTTATTTATAGAAAATTTACATAAAAAATGTTTGAAGTGTTCTATGCGTTTGTGATAAAATTGTAACACAAAAAAAGTCCTATATCCACCATTACATTTAAATGATAAAAATAACTTATTACGTCAAATAGGCGATCTTCGTCCACCTGTCTGTCCATGTAGAACTTGCAACCAAAGTGCTGGTCGCCCTCTCGACCAGTTTTAATC
>NDXZ01001257.1:0-10186 GCA_003055125.1 Paykullia maculata
GCGATTGCAACTTTAGGGAAAAGGGAAAAATTTCGAGGAATATTCACGACAGGGGGGAATATACTTTAATAAAATAATGAATTCTTAACTATCTCTAGAGTCTTAAGTAATTTAATATAATTTATTTAAAATAAAAAATTCTTCCCGGGAACGCGATTTTTTCACTCCCGTTTCCCGGGAAGCAAAAAAGTTCGGGAAATCCCAAACCCTAGTTTAGAGATATAAATCCAAATTGAACGAAAAAAATTCAAATAAAAACTGTGCTAAAGAAGAATTTACATTTTTATATTGGGACAAGAATATTACACATTATTTAATATTTTCTAGAACTTAAAAGTTTTTACGTTGAAAATTATTTAAAAATAAACAAGAATATTTGGAAAATTTCCCTATAAACTGTTAACTTATTTAAGTTATTAGTTTCCATATAAGAGAATTTATAGAAACTTGTTTTAAATTCAAAAATTTGTTTTGTTGTTTTCAACTGCCTTGACCTATGAACTAAACGTGATCATATTTATATCCCACTGTATATATATGCTACAACAATAATATGTTCAGGACAATTATGCAAATAATTTTAGTTAACAAAATATCTTATGCCTCGCATAAGAAGAACACAAAACATTAAAGAATAAATATATGTGGAGCAATGAGTAGTAACCTGTGCTTAATTCACATCTTCTATTTTGGTTCATCACAATTTTACTTTTCGTTCATTATCATATTGTGTTTATTTGAAAAAATAATTTATTATTTTGTGAAGTTTTTCTTGAAATAAATTTTAGGTTGTTTTAAACACATTTTTTTAATATCCTTTAAATATCCTAAAAAGTCTCTAATAAGTCATGACAATCTAAGGACATGTAAAAAATACAATTTTTAATTTAAACGCACATGACGACGATGGTGATGAGAAATGTTTCCCAATCGTTTCAATAATATCTCCCACTTTTTAGTCTTAAAACTGTTGTGTCTGCCAATGTAATAAAAATAGAATTTTGTAAAGATTTTTTGCAAATTGGAAATTTATTTAATTTTAAAAATTTGTGTTCAACAACTAATAATTAATTATAGAACAATCAAATAATATTTACAAACATATGTAAATCAATCACGATGTAGACATCGATCATCCCTATTGCAGGACAAAAGCACTAAGATTTAACCAACATTCCTCGAAGGGACGACACTAACAACCAGACCAAAACAAGTTTTGGAGCAACTGATTTCCGCGGCCCCAGACAAACTCTGGTTAACCCACAACCTAGGATCACCTCTTTATCACGGCTATCAGTGAAGAATTTAATATTTTTGCGCAATATCCTGTTGTGCCGCAGCCAATGCGACGCTTTTCTGTTCGCCAATGTTTCGACGATAATTTGATAAATGTATCTTCCTTCTCTAATTCAGTCCTGATTTTTGATCAGATTTAATTATAAGGTATCCTTTGAAGCTATTTTAGTTTCGTACATCGTATTGTTCAAACTTTTCTTTATAATCATCAACGTTTAAAAACGATTTGAAAATAGTTTGCGAACAATAGCATTTTCTCTCAACAAAAAGGGGTGTTAGTTTCTAGATCAATTTGGATTGGAGATGGAATTCGTTGAACATAAGTTTATGACTTTTTTTTTTAATATTTAAAATTTTTAAACAAATTTTTAGAAATAAATATAGATTTTTCAAAAAAAAAAAATGAAACAAGTAAGAGCGCTTTATTTGGCTGGGACAAATCTTATATACCCTTCACCATTTTTTTCATCATCTTTTGTTTATCTCAAAGCTGCAAAACAATAATTTTTTTTTGAAAAAAAAAAATAAGAGGCAGCCGTCTTTTTTTGCTTATATCTTAGCCGGTTATTGATGGATCGATCTTGCAGTTTTCAATACCGATTTTCTCGAAAGTATATCCAAAAGTTTAATACAACATATAACCCTGGGTGACCTATGGGATCTACGAAAACTTGATATCAACCAACACACGGACAGGCGGATAAACGGAAAGACGGGCATGGCTAAATCGACTTCCCTATCTTTAAGGATCCCGAACATATATACTTTATAGGGTCGCAAATGAATATTGTAGAAATTAGAAACGAAGGGTATAAGAAAGAAAGAAAAAAAATTTGATGATTAGCAAACAATTTTCTATAGCAAATTAATAGAAAACATTCCATTTTAATGCACAAAATCCATTAACATTGGGAACCACTGGTTTAAACTGACGTAATTTAAAAAAAAAGGTTCGGCCTAAGAATTTTGGCAAAGAAATTCCTGCAGGCACTTGAACACATGTAGACAATGTTAACGACACAATAAAACAAATAAAAACAAAAGGGCCGATATTGATTTTCAATTTGGTAACGGCAGATACAAACACATAAAATTTAACAAGAACAATGCAAAACAAAGAAAAAAAAAAGATAAATAAATAAAAGAAAGAAGGAAATTTTTGCAGTAAAAAAAGAGTACAAACGGATCGAATATAACAAAATGAACGACATTACAAAAGCAGGCAGATTCATTTCTTTTTTGTGGATCTATTATACAAACACATACATTCGCATATGCACGCAATGACATACAAACGCACTAATGCAACACGATGACTGTGAAACACAACGAAAGGACTTTTGCAACAGCAGCAAAAAAAATTCTCTTAGAACCATCAGTGGAATTACAATTACAAATTTTTTGTTTTACTCCTTTTTATGTTTTGCATTTATTTAATTCGACTTTGCAAGGAAACAAAACAATATAATGTTGCATGTAGTGCATGAAAAAAAAAAACTAAAAATAAAAACACACAGTGTCTCTCTATATGCAACAAATTAAGCAGAAACGTTTGTAAATGTCTAATCAGGTTGATGATACCTCGTTTTTGTTTTTGCTACAAATTCCATTACAATTTTCGTTTATTTTTTTCGGCGTATCAAAACCACTGTTTGTTTGGTAATTTTATCCTGTAAAATGTTACAAAAAAACACACAAAAAACAAAAATTTCGTTTGTGAAAGAAAAAACGTCGGCTTTTTAGGAATGCAGTTGGTAAATTTGGGATTTGCTAGAGTATCAAAGGAAAAGGATGCAAAATGTCATACTTTTATTTGCAACATCATGTTGCAATAATCCTTAAAATCTTCCTGAATTTATTTTTTTCTTCTTTGGAAATGTATTTTTCTGTTACCAGATTCTTTCCGTCTTTTTTTTTTTTTGCTGGCAATTTTTCCAAGCCAAAAGCTTTAAAAGCATTGAAAAGCAATTTTGCGGCTAATAAATCCGATTTTTCCCTGATTTTTATTTATTTTTTATTTAAAATTTTTTTTTGTTTTGTGTTTCCTTTTGGTGAAATGTTTTTCAACAAAACTTTATGCAATAAATTGTGCATTTGCAACATTGACTACAAGACTACGAATGTATGCAATTTACTTTACTGCAAGTGCAAATGAACAAATGGCTCTTTACAATTAACCATATTTCCCCTCTACCCCGTTGATATAAAAACTCCTTTTCCTTTATTAAAAAAAATCCTGTTGCTAGATATACGAAGAGGGAATAAATGGTTTTTGGTACTTTGCTGCTTCATATATTTTAATCCAAAGGGGCCTACAAATAGTGTTTGGTGCAACATCAAATGAGGCAGCAAAATAAAAAAAAAGTTTTCAAAACAATGAAAAAAAAGGAAAAGTTTACTGTAAAATTTTTTTACAAGATAAAAGCGAATGAGGCAACCAATTGTAGAAAAAAAAAATACATACAATGTACAAATACATATGTATGTAAGTATGCATGTATGTATGTAAGTATACATGTATGTATGTATGTGTGTATGTTATATTTAAAATTCCTACCTGGAATTCAGGTCATTAAATTTATTTCATGAATTTTCCAATACGTTTATAGTTGCAGTTAAAGTTTTAACAGAAGAGGAGACAAATATTACATAAATTATTCAAAGAATTTAAGTTTGTTTTTTTTTAACAAAGTTAAAAGAATTTTTAAGAGTTAAAAAAATGCACAAAAGATTTAATAATAAATTAACTTTAAAAACTAAAGCAAAGATTTTACACTTTCAGCTCAAAACTTGTTTCTCTTTTTTATAAATTATAAATTAATAAAAACTTTTTGGTTTAGTTTTTCAAATACACTTTAAGAAAATTCTTCATTCAGAGAATGAATTTCTACATTGCATTAATGGAATTTGTCATTGAAATTCAGCTAATGAAGCCCTTCATTGCATTAAATAATTAATGGAATGAAACATTTTCATTAAACAATTGAAAACCCTTTATTAATTAAATGTAATTATTTCATGTTACAATGTCAATGTGAGTTTTCTTTCATTCAATTTATGAAGCTGCATCATTAGTTAAATAACGAGTTTTTATTAAACATATGAAAGAATAAATAAAATATATTAAATTAATTTAAATTTTAAAGTTTGTTGTTTGTCTCAAGCTGTCCATATACTGCATTTCACTGGTGCTTATACCAGATCATCAGTAGACTTTCAAACTATTTTTTGAAAGAAATTCAAAACTGTTGTATGTTTAAGTAAGAATTCAAAAAAATAAATTGAATAGAAATTCTAACAAATCTAAAAAAACATTCAAAAATTTTTTAAAAAACCAATTTAAATAAAATAAAAAACCTTGGATTTACTAATATATTTTCATAAATTTGTTTAATGAAACAATTTTCATGAATACAATGAACTATGAAAATCTTATGAAAGGCTGAAATTGGGAGACTTTATGTAATCAATGTATTTTTACATTATATTAATGAAAAATTTCATTAAAATAATAAAGGATATTGAATGAAACCGTTTTATTGTCTGAATGAATGTTTTTTCTTTCAGTCTACAAATAAGTTTGGTTGGGATTTTTTTTTTTTAAATAACAAGAAAATATTTTTTTATTTTTGTTTTTGGCACATGCAGTTGCACAATCATTCTTCCCTAAATATTTTGTTCAGTGTAATTAAGATCAACTGGGGGTTTAATTGTAACAAAGCAAGAGAAAGAAGAAGAAGTTACTTCTAGTGTACGTGTGTCAAGTGCTTCGAAATTGAGAGGTTGCCCTTAACTGGTTTAAAGGCAGTTTAACGTCATTATGTTTTCATGTTCTGTATTGTATGAGAGAAATGGTTTATTGGACTAATTTTAATTTGAATTGTTTAAATATTATCTAAATCTTAAGTAAAACAAACGGGGTACGAATTTCATTTACATTTTTTTACTTTTAAAATAAAATTTTCTTTTTGTTTATGTTTGACAATTATGTTTAAAAGTTTATAAATTTTTTTTTAAACATTTCTTATTGATTGTTACATTATGAAGCAGTTTCAGCAAAAGCTTTCATTTCAGCTTTCTTTCAAATAAATAGTGCTTTTTTACCAACAAAAATTCAAAAATTGTCGTCTTGCGGGGTAAAATTTTAATTCACATTAGTGAACTTTTAATGCAAATTTACGCTGTCGTCTGTCTACGCTATTAAACATAGAATAGATAATCTAGTCAATTTGTTATGGCTAAACATTCTAAAGGAATTTATTTTACACCTCTTAGTGTCTTAATGCTTTTTTTAATTGTCTAATTATGTCTTTTTAAACATTTCAATTTAATTTAAAAACTAAATAAACAAAGAAATAAAAAAATCAGAACATTTTTTTCTATTTTTTTATGCTCTGTTTGTTTAACATTACTTTTGCAGTAATGATTTCTAAGTATTTCTTACGTTTTTGCACGGTTTTCAACACCTCCTAACGTTTTCCATTGGGTTTAATTTTGTTTATATAAAAAACTTTAAAATCATTTTTTATTTTTAATTTGTTGTTTTTTGATGTTTAATTTGTTTTTTCTTCTAATGTAAAAACAATAGGTGAGTTCAATAGGTAGTTTGTTAAAAATTGTTGTGATGGCTTTAAAAAACGAATGACTGTGTGTTTTTGTTTTCAGTCAGCATAATCATAAATATGATGATTGTTTTATGGTTATGATTATCATATATTCTAAAACCATCATATATATGATTATCCGTAACTATGTTTTTAGTTTGGACAAACATATAATGATTCTAGCAACCATATTCATGATCATGGTATTGACGTAAAATATGACTACAACCATATTATGATTATGACAACCATGTAACGATTGCAACAACCATAGAATTTTAAAATCATATTACCGTGACCATACTCAACCACGTTTCTTCTTTGGGTGTAGGAGGAGTTTGATGACTAACAATTAACGAATGCGATGTGGATTCAACTAATATTCTGTTTAGTTTTTTAATATTATTGTAGTTAGAAATAAATCAATAAACAAATTGGTTTGCGTGTTTAACAGAAATAAAAAAAATTTTATAAAGAAACCAGCTGACCGGCAAACGTTGTTTTGCCATATAAATTATTTCTAGTGCATATTTTGGTTTTTAATTAAAAAATAACGAATGTATTGTAAGTGTGAATGCATACACAAAAATGCATTCAAGTTGATTCAGCTGTTTAATTGCAGTATAGATAAATAACCTAAACACCGGCTGCAGCGCCATCTACCGGACATATTTGTGAATCTAAACCATTTCTATAAGAGTTAATTGTACAAAGTTTTAAAATCATAACTGTAAAAATTCTTAAGATATGCTACAAAATGTATTTCAGTTGTATGGGCGGTGCCACACCTCCTCGCCTGACCGGGATAATTCAACGCATACAAAAAAATTCATTCAAATCGGTCCAGCCGTTTAGAAGGAGTTCAGAGTGACAAACACACGTACAGTCGAATAATATATATATTTTTATAAAGAAATATATTTTAGTTTAAAATTTTTCATTTACACTTAAGCCCTTATCACACTAAATTTTTATTTCATTGAATTGATATAAAATTGATAGAAAGAAACAGTAAATGTTAGAAAGAACAAACTATAGAAAACAGAAACAAAAATGCAATGTTTTTATTCTTTTGTTGTTTTCTATTAAAATGTTGCCAACTTTTTGTTTACGATAAAACGCTACAAAGCAACAAATAAGCGTAATAAATCGCGGTATTTGTCCATAAACTGGTGATTTAGCAACACTTTTAGTGTTTCAAGCCTGAAATGTTAATTTTAAGTTAAACAGTTTTAAATTTTTTTTGACAGAACTTAATTTTTTATCAATAACTTGAGTAAAATGTTTGTCAATTTGCTATTTACGTTTATATATCTGAACTCTTTACACCTTGCATATTTTGCTATTACATTATATTTGTACTGCTCACAAAAACTTTAACAATGCAAGAAAAATGTAGTGTCATAGGGGCTTTAGCGACACCTGATTAAAGGCAACTAACTTACTTTTCGCTGGCAACTAACTGTTTGTTTTAATAACAGTAATATTAAATTAAAACAATCATAAATCATTTAGTAGTTGCTGGCTTTAATTTTATATTAAACCGCATGAAGGTACCTAATATTGATTGCTCTTTGGCAATAACTTTTTTTTTATTATTATTTTTAAATTATTTCATTTAGTTTTTCTAATTTGTTGTGGAATTGTTATTTTGTGGTTTTCTTAAATATATGGTTATTTATTAACAAATTATTTATAATAAAGCAAAAATAATTATTCGATAAAACACAAAAGAAATAAAAATAAAACATATAAACCAAAATATGAATTACAACATATTTTATTGTTGAGTAGACAGACAAATGTAATGAAACAAAATTGAAAAATATTATTATAAAATAAACAAATAATTAAATTTTCAAAATCCACTTATAACTGACCAACCACACTACACACACACACACACACCCATAACTACAATTACACACAACCATCAGCGAATAGTCACAATCGACGACAGGTAAATTTTCAAATTGTTTTTCATTTAATTCCTGATTTAATAAATTTAGTTTTTAATATATACAAATTGTATTATTTGTTTATTAGTTAACAAACTACATTTTTTTTTAAATTAAAATGGTTGCCCTATTGCTCTGGGCAACCAACCAAAGTTTGTGTTGTGTTAACGGGGCGAAATGTTTTCAACCACAAAATAATATTTTTGTTAAAATTTTTATTTCATAAGTTCCCTTTTTTTAACAAGTAAAACGTGACTTTGTATTGATTTTGTGCAACAAATTGTTTTATTAATTTTACAATGATTGATTCCACACATTGAACGAACATCTTTTATTGAACCTCCCACTCTTTTTTTTTCACTCTTCGTTGTTGTTGTTGATATTTTAGGCTTTTGTTAAAATTCTAATATTAGTTTTCTTTGAATTATCACGAGTTTTATTTGACATTCTCTATTTAACATTGACAATTGGCAATTTTAAATCAATCAATAGAAAATATAATTTTATTCCACATACTTTTAGGGGAAAAATGGTTTATGTTTGCAATATTAAGGTCATTCCCTTAAGCGATTGAAATTTTTTTTTTAAATTTATTAAAAAAATAAAACTCTTTTTAAGCAAAAAAAAAAAGTAAAATGGTTTGCATTTTAATACTTCTCCGAAAGGTAAAGTTATGAGAAATATTGTAAAGAAAAATTAATATCAAAATGTTCGTTACTGATAAATTTAGAGCCTTTCGATCTACCTTTAAAATGTTCAACCAATGCATCCTAAGATTATTTAATTAAACTTTAAAAAATCCTTTAAAATATATTTCTGTTAAATTGTTAATTTCTAAATTATTTGTTAGTTTTGCAATGATTACGTGTCAAGTTGATATGTTTTTCCAAAACATCCCTACTACTTTATTATAACTTTATTGAATTTAAATAAATCATTTTTATTCATGATTTTGAGCACAATGGTTCATAACACACTGGCGTTTTTAATATAAATACTTAAGGAGCATTTCATTTCCAAGAAGTAAGAAGTGCTTTAAATTGCAAAATAATCAGAGACCATGATTTTTATGTCTAATAAAAAAGTGTGTGAATAGAATCCATCACGTTTTTAATGTGCATTTTATATGAATGAGTTCATGTGTGGGTTTTGCACAGAAAAAAAAAATTGATTTTATTTTTTTAAATATGTAGTAGAATAAAATAAATTAGAAAGAGAAAAACGCTAAATTAGAAAGAGAAAAACGGCTAGAAATCTGTAAATATCGTGTCTTAACCGCGGAAATAGCTTGAGCGACAGAAATGAAATTTTACAGGAGAAAGTTTTTTTATATTATATCTTGTTTAAATCAAGTTAAAGAAACCAAATTTTGAATAAACATTTTGCTATAAATTCGTAACGGTACATTGTATGACAACGCAATTTTAAGAGATGATGCGAGTGATGTCATAAACAAATTTATAGAGAAAAACGTTTTTTGAAAATTGTGTCGCTCAAGCTATTTCCGCGGTTAAGGCACGATATTGTAATTGAATTTTTACTTTGATTAAGTGGTAAAAAAGGTGGTCTTAGTGGATGATTTAAGCTGCACTTAAAGATGACCTAAAAATTTGTATAAAGCAAATTAAATTACATAAAAACGCATAATTGCCTTTCCACCTTTGATGACGTTGGGTAAAATAAATAATTAAATTAATAAACTGCCGGAGACGGATCGGATAATGGTTTTTTTTTTAAATTTTATATACATTAAGACATCATTATTCCTTCTATACACTACTCTCCCACGGGGCCACGATATCAAGGTGAATTTCTATACTGTAGTGCTATTGCATACCAGGGTAGTACGGTCCTGTTTTGAAGAGTCTATCTGATGTCAGACCAGTTTTGCCACACTATTTGTCCTGAACTGAATCGCGGGAAGGTATATTGATGATGGCTGATACTCGTTCTTATGGACTGACTTCTGGTAAACATTACATGTAAGTCTTAAGGGTGCAACAGAACCGCGCAATTAAGTGTTGGTACTAGGTAATGCTCGTGCTAATGACAGACTTCGGTCAGCGAAATCCTTTTAGAAAATTGTATGGTCAGCACGTCTATGAACAGGGATTAAATAGCCGGAGCTCTGCAGCAATGGTTTTGTTTTATTATCCGTATAGTAAAACAAAAAAAAAAAATTCCACCTTTTGTGAACCCTGCAAGGGACACGGGGGCGGGGGTTTATTACAAAGCTTTCTACCCAGTCTTAGGAAGAAAGATGGCTAATCTGTCAGGTTTGTCCATTACAGTGTAACGTGCCGTTACAAAAACATATAATTTATGGTG
>NDXZ01001260.1:0-12137 GCA_003055125.1 Paykullia maculata
GCCATTTTTCATTGGGGCCATTTTTCATGGTGCCTTTAAAAAAATATGTATAATAAAAAAACTTAAATAAAAAAGAAAAGTAAAAAAAAAATAAAATAAATGCGATGCAAGCAGAATGTTAAACAATATATTTGAAATTTTATAAAAAATTTAAACAAAAAATATTTAAGGCATCAAAAACTTGTTAGTAACAGATTTACTTAGCTGAGACCCGCTAAGGTATTTGATCAATAAAATTGTAGATAGTTTTTTTTAATATGTTATCTAATTAGGATTTATATATATTTAACAAACTTTGAAAAAGAAAAAGTTGTACCAAAAATGTTAACAACTTTAGATTAGTGGTCGATGCTACATAGTTGGTTACTGGATATACTTAATTGATTGTTTTCTAATTCATGATATTGAGAAGTTTATCTATAGGTAATGCACTTTAATCGTAGAACCGAAAAAAAAGAAAACCTAACAGTTTAAGTCAAAATTTAGTAATGGTTTTAGTTTAATTCTATTGAGTAAATCATCCATTTAATTTATTTATAAAAAAAAAACAACCCACAAGGTATCATGGTAGACATATTTAATGTTGAGTACCCTAAAAAAAAGATCAAATACTCGATACTTTTATGTGATTTAAAAAGATATTGTATAAATCAGTGAACGGTTTGAATGCTATATTATGTGCTTATGAATTCATTCTCAAAAAATATGCCTTTTGTTCACATATACATGAATTCAGTAAAGCAATGTATAACACTATTCAAAAAAAGAGAGTGTAACGAATTAACATGCATGCATTGCTTGCCTTTTTCAAAAGTAAACTTACATTCCCAAAGGCAACGAATACTTAACGAATGATATGAAATATTTTAATGCTTGTTGAATACATTTAAGTATATGTATGTTGTTATAATTTTGTATGTAACTTCTAAACTACTTATCAGATCTCTTTGAAACTTGGAGCATCGATAGAGGAAGAGCTAAAATTTGACCACAGGCGGCGAATTTTTACAAACAATACACACAAAAAGCAACGAATACTGAGCGAATGGTGTGAATGTTTTTAGTTGTTTTCATATGGCAACATGTTATTTTATTGCTTGATATGTAAAGGCAATACAAAAATGAATTGGACAAAAGGCAATCAACAAAAAAAAATGAATATATACATAGCACTTCATATTTATTTTGTTGTCGATTAAAGGCAATGCAAAAGCAATGAATTTGTGAATAGACAACAAATGTGAATAGTTTCAATCAGTTCTCTGGATTAAATAAGTGTTTTAATTAAAAACGTTTGCTTAAATTTTTCTAGGGGGACATAGCCCCCCAGACCGGCCTGTCTACACCGGTGTAAAATTGTACTACATACCTTAAAATTCTTAAGGATTTTCGATTGGCATTAAGTAAAAAAAAAATTCAGTAATCGTAAACACAAAAAAAATTAAATCAGGAGAAGCAAAGTTGGCATAAGTATACTTTATTAGTAAAATTACATAATTTCTAAAAAATTTTAAGTTCAAACTCAATACGTTTTTTTGTTTGTTTGCTATATTTTGTAATTCTAGTGTTTTGACCTTTTAAATATTAATTTTACAAATTTATTAATTAAGCTTAAGGTCTGTTTTTATATCAAAATAGTTTTATTTTTTATTTTATATATGTAGATAAAAAAAAATCTGTGAAATTCAATTGATCAGATATTAACATAAGGAGAACCCTTTTCTTGATGTGTTTGCCTGTCATGCGGTTTTTACTATCGGGTACTGTCAGATTTACTACTGAAGCAACGCTTTCCGAAGACACTGAGACACAATATATGTATCCAAAAAGAACAGCTAACGCTGAATGCAACCCAATATAAAAATATTCAACACCAATTATATACGCATACAATTTAACAGTTACAGGTGTGGATAAAATCTTGTTGCTATAGACGTGCAAAAATATTTATCTTAAATGTGATTAAGTTTGTCGAGCAGTTATTCACCCCTATTCTGCATTTCGATTCGAACGGAAATTTTCTCCGATTGGAAAGCGTTTCGATTCGTTTAGAATTTTTACGATTGTGTGTATTCCGCATTACAAGAGTAGGTACGTTTTTTTAAATTATTTATTGAACTACTGTTTTGTTGCACGAAATTTAACTTTTTTACTAATATTTTTATTTTTTCTGTTTACATTTCACACGTTTCACAGCGAAACAGCTAATTTTGAAATACTGTTAGTCTTTTTCTTTTTCTTACGATTCAGTTTTTGTTGCAATACCTTTTTTCCGTATTTGCGTAACTGAATGCGGAAACGGAATCGAAATGCAGAATAGGGGGATTGTCAATAAAAACATTATAACAGTCTTTTCGATAAAGACAAATTACAAATAACATAAAATACAAAACCAGAGTTTAAAAATATCGAAATCAATATGCAAGAAAAGTATTGATACATCGATCTATTGCAAAGTAAAATATCGACGTTATATATAGATATGTACTATAGGTTTGCATGTATTTACATATATATAAAGTTTGCCAACTTTAAATTACGAGAAAAGAAAAATATGTATGAATTTTTACCAGCAGGAGTGTATCAGATGACGATCAGTTCATCAAGTTAGGTCACTTAAATATGTAACTGCACCACACTAGAATAGATATGAACGGATTACACAGGTCAACAAAGAATATTTTGGAAAAACGAATTTACCTTAATCTTATGCATTTTTGGTTTTGAAACCGTATTTGCCTCAGTGTTTTTTAAAATTCAGAATTCAGAAATATTTCATATGTACATATAAAAAAAATTAAGAATTATAGTTTTTATTTTTTAAAAACAATTTATTCTCACAGTAATATTTCCTTAATTATTTTTCCCTTTTCTTCTTTGAAAAGTTTTATTATTTTTATGTTTTCTTTAAGGGATAGCAGTGCCCTTACATTTAGCAATGATAAGTTCATAATTAGGGGCTTTTATTTTGCCAAAAAACTTGTAAATTACTCTTTAAGTGATGTCGTTGGCCTGTGTTATTATTAGCTGATACTACTTTACGACTTGAAAACAACTTTTTTAAATGATTTAATTAATTTTGTCGGCCTGTGTTATTTTTGTTTTTTTTTCTATCAAATATCTGATTAAATCAAGGCCTTAACTTAAAATGCTGGGATCAATGACCTTGGACTTATTTTTTACTAAAGTAAAGTATGATTCATTGATGTTTTTTGTTTTGGGTTGTAACATTTAAATAATGGATTACTATTAAATATTATCATGGCGATATATGTATGTACTTACATAGATATTTTAACTAAAGTAAGCCCACTTTACTTTAGAATAGTTAAATATTTAACTAAACAAATATTTATATTGTGAATAATGCAACTTATCACTAGACCCCAATGTTGACCTATATACATACACATGTATGTATGTTGATAGAGTTTAAATATGATAACAATTGTTTTATTAATATAATTATATACTGACAGATTTATTTAAAAACATGAAAAGTAATCGCATCTTTCAAAGCATCAGTTGTTTGTGTTTTTATACCCTTCACACATGTGGTAAGGGTATTTGCGACCCTATAAAGTATATATATTCTGGATCCTTATATAAAGGGAAGTCGATTTAGCCTTGTCCGTATATATGTTGAAACCAAGTTTGTTTAGCTCCCATAGGTCACCCAGGGTTGTATGTGGTATCAAACTTTTGAAAATACTTTCGAGAAAATCAGTATTGAAAACTGGCAAGATCCATCAATAACCAACTGAGATATAAGCAAAAAAAAACGACATACTTGAAAATACATATCGTTATCTTAGTCGGAAAAAGTGCTAAGTCCATTTTATGTCGAAATTGAGATTTTGATGAAGCTTGCTAGTATAATTCAAAATACATCATTTACAAGCAAAAATAGTACCATTATTTTGTTTTTTCTTGCTGAAACGCAGTGGTAGGCAAATAGTCCAAAAAAAACTTTTGAAAAGTAAGAAAATATGCCAAGTCCAGTTGAAAGGAACAAATTTTTTTTTTTTTTCATAAAGTCTTTTCTTTTCAAGTTAGATTATAAAGAATTGCAGCAATTTGGCAATATCTACAATATTAAATATCTACTTTGCATTTCATATAATTCGTTATATCAAAGTGTTTACAGTTTTAAATGCTTTTGCATGCATTGGGAATTTTGGTTATTTTCAATATTTTTTTCGTCCTTGTTATACCACACGTCTAAATACAATCTTAAGTATTTACTGGCTTTAGTCGAATTATATACGGGTTTGTGAATTTTAAAAAATAAAAAATATTGCAAAATACCATAATTATACAGTTTTTTGACGACGAAGGTAACTATTTATTGTATCTGGGAAACCATTGTTAATTATCAATTTTGTTAAATATTTGCCATGGACTCTGCTGAGAAAAATAACTACAATTGTGACGATTATGGAATTGAGTCGGATGATGGAGTTAAAGGTCTGGTTCCATATGGATTTAACAGTGATTCCGATGATTCGTATGAGTTACCATCGACATAGAAAAAACGCAAGAGGAGAGGTCGTGTAGAAAACCCTGCTTGGTTTGGGCCAAGAAATAAAAAAGTAGAGAAAGAGGTAAATGTTATTTGGGAAGACAAAAAGTAGGCAATATATGGACTTAGGATAAAAAAAAAAGAACGACGGAAAAAGCCTGAACCATACGACTTTACATATTTGGACTTTTCGTTTTTAAAAAATGTCAACACCTTGCAATTTTGTAAAAGCATTCAGCCTGGACGAGGTAAAGGAGATCACAAGGTATCGGATATTCGTGCAATTAAATATACACCAAATTGTGAAATAAAGTATAAACTTCGTTTCACCGAAGAGTGGAAAAATTTACCACAGAAAATAAATAAAACTATAAAACCTATTTATTTTTCGAGTTTGGAACCACTCTACAACGAAAGAAGGAAAATAACGGCAAGAAAATATGAAGACCTGCAATTTTTAAAACTGACTTTACCCAAAGACCATCACTGTTTTTATGATGATCTACCTCATCTATGATTTGTTTTTCTAAATATTCTGTAGCTATATTTTCAACATAGGAAGCTTCCGCTTAAAATAAATACACTATTGAATTCAACATAATCGTATAATTTTAAGCAATGTTCCTTATATCGCAAAAATATATTTTTTTATTATTATTTATTTCTTTTTCTTTAAACTAATAATTCTTATTCTTATTTATTGTTAACCAATTAATATTTTGGTTATCAACACCAATAAAATAACTACATTCCTGTAAACACCCAATACATTTACTTTTTTAATAGTTTTATTGAGCTATTTTGGTTACAGCGAACACCGATGTAACGAATTATGCTTCATAAGAAACAATTCCTTAAATTAAATTCCAGAAATAAAAGAAAACATATTTTCAAAAGGCAAATGTGCTAAGTCCAAAAAAGCCTATAAGTCCGCAAATGGTTTATTTTAAAATCCTACGACTACTGGCAATTTAAGAGGATAGACTAAAGAAAAAAACTGCATTTACAGATTTTTTAAAAGTCTACTAAAAAAAAAACTTACGACAGTTTTTTGTCTCTCCTGAATAACTTAAAAAAATGGAATTAGCACTTTGTCCGACTAAGGTAACGATATGTACGTACATACATAAATACACTTCATATTACATACCTACACGTGGTGAAGGGTATTTAATTTTCAGCTCAGTTTAAGCACAGCTAAATATATAGAGCTACTACTTTTTGGATTATATATAATGTATACATATATGTATATAGGCAAATTTCAACCATTTCGGCAACCACGACAACTTAAACTATAAAGAAGACAAATAACAAATTTTTTCTTAGAAAGTAATCAACAATTTTTAATCGTTTAAAGAAGTTATTGGATTGATTTTTAACAAAAAAAAAGTAATATGTACTTTCAAAAGTTACGTAAGTTGTTCCTACTGTTTTACATATGTAAAGGGTGATTCAAGTAAAGATACTTCTTTCAATAGCCTTTTTTGACAGATCACGTGTGAGTCGTGTCATGCTGTCATGTTATTTTTGTTTAGTATTGTTTGGCATTTCATAATGGAAAGACTTACGCCTGAACAACGTTTACAAATCGTTCAACTTTATTACGAAAATTCACGTTCTGTGAGGAATGTGTTTCGTGCACGTTGCTTAACAAATTTTGTTCAGCGATGATGCCCATTTCTGGCTCAATGGGTATGTAAACAAACAAAATTGCCGCATTTGGGACGAAGAACAACCTGAAGAGGATCAAGAACTGCCACTTCATCCAGGAAAACCAACGGTTTGGTGTGGTTTGTGGGCCGGTTGAATCATCGGTCCATATTTCTTTAAAAATGATGCCGGTGCGGACGTAACCGTCAATGGCGACCGTTGTCGTGCCATGATAACCGACTATTTGATGCCTGAAATTGAAGCTCGTGATCTCGGCGACATTTGGTTTCAGCTAGACGGCGCCACTTCCCACACATCGCATCAATCAATGGATTTATTAAGAGAACACTTCGGTGAGCGCATAAATTCACGTTTTGGGCCGGTCGATTGGCCACCAAGATCGTGTGATATCATACCGTTAGATTTTTTCCTGTAGGGATATGTAGGGATATGCTTCGATTCAGGCCTTGGAGAAAAACATCACCAGTTACCAGTCGAAATGCTCGAACGAGTCATCAAAAATTGGAGTCAACGGATGGACCATCTGCGACATAGCAACGGCCAACATTTGATAGACATAATCCTCAAAAAATAAATGCCAAAGAATGTTCTTTCAAATGATAACAAACATTCCCCATTAAATTTGAATTTTCTGTGTTTTTTTCTTTAAAAAAGTAGGGAACCTCGAAATGGATCACGCGTTATATGTGGTAACCCCCATATTATAAATAAATTTTTTTTATACAAAATTTGTTTTACAAACCTTTAAAAAATTTAAAAATTGTTTATGAATATGGGGTTAAGAGTTTAATTATTAAAATGAGTATTAAGACAAAAAATAATTTTTTATAAAAAATAAATGACAAAAAATAAATAGTATGTACTTATGTACGTAAATCATAAATTATTAGGTGCACAATAAAAAAAATCTGTAAAGAAAATGTTGAAAGATTTTAAAAACTCTAACGTTAATAATGAATGTCAAGCAGTAATGGGACAATTTTTTTACTAATGTATGAATGACTAAACCGATAACGATTTTGATTACAAGTTTTTTTTTAACGCTGCGATTTTGTAATCGTTAAAATTAAAAAATAATCAAGACAAAAATCTATTAGCAGGAACATTTTAAATTTCAGTTTGTTATTGTCCACTGAGATATTCATACTAAACAAATTAAATATTATAAACATACTTATAATATATTTTTATTTCGTTATAAAAAGTATATGTACCTTACAAAATGTTAACTTTAATTTTATTGGTTAATTGTGTATATATCTTGTACAAATTCTGCACATATAGGCCAGAAGGATTTCCACCCGGTCAGTAATTAAAAAAAATATTGTAAAAGAAAATATTTTTTAGGATAACAAAGAAAATCCTATTAAATTTAGGACCACCTCGTTTACCTATTGTTGGCAGTTATTTGTTTATGATATTAACGGATTTCGCGTATTTACATAAAGCTGTTTTAAAATTTTCCAAATGGTATAATTCGGATATTGTTGGATTTTATATAAGTTCAACTCCTATTGTCGCCGTGCACAGTGCCGAAGGAGTGCGTGATATTTTTAATAATTCTGATTTTGATGGACGTCCAAAAATATATCTATCCCTAATGCGTGAACCGAACCTACAACCAGCAGGTAACACAAAATTATACAATATACAGACAACTTTAAATTTTCTCACATTTAAAAAAAAACAAGTAAGAGCGCTATATTTAGCTGTGCCAAATCTTATATACCCTTTATCATGTGTGGCGAATTTGGGTCAAATGTTCCAATTTTTTTTTAAATATATCTGTATGTCTTTTTTTGCTTATATCTCAGCCGGTTATGGATGAATCTTCCCAGTTTTCAATATCGATTTTCTCGATAATATTTCCAAAAGTTTGATATTACACATAACCCTGGGTGACCTATGGAAGCAACGAAAACTTGATTTCAACATACACACGCACAGACGGACATGGCTAAATCGACTTCCCTATCTATAAGGATTTAGAATATATATACTTTATAGGGTCGCAAATGTATATTGAAGAAATTAAAAACGGAATGACAAACCTATATATACCCTTACCACATGTCTGAAGGGTATAAAAATACAGATTCGGAATTTTTCACTTACGAATAAAATATTACGTATTCGAAATACAGAACAGCAACGTTTATTCATACACAAAAATAAATACATACACACATACACACATACATGTATGTACATACATACATATGTTTGTTTATATTTTGACAAAATACACATTTTTTGCAGGAGTTATCTTTGAAGATGGTACTTTATGGAAAGAACAAAGACGTTTTATTTTGCGTTATTTAAGGGATTATGGATTCGGACGTCGTTTCCACGAATTAGAAATGGTTATAGAAGAAGAAATCACAGACATGATAAATCTAATACTTAATGGACCAAAATATGGGCATGAAAAAGCCTATGTAAAAGAGGGCGGTCTACGTATATTATTGCCCTATTTCTTTAGCCCATTTTCGGCCAATAGTCTTTTCCACGTTATGTACAACGAACGAAAACCGCGTAGCGAACAATTCCAATTATGGGAACTCGTACGTTTGGGTACTCACTTTCAACGAAATACTGACGCTTATGGCAAATTGATTAGCATAATACCGTGGATAAGGCACATATTTCCCGAATTGAGTTCCTATAAGCTTCTTATGAAATGTAATGTTTTTATATATAAATATTTTGAAGAGATCATTGACAGCCATATTAAAACATATGATAAGTCATCGGAACGTAACTTTTTAGATTTGTACATAAAAGAAATGAAAAACGCCGAAATGGAGGGAAACGCTGAGACAACGTTTAAGCGGAATCAACTTATCATGAGTTTGATTGATTTCACACTTCCAGCCTTTACTGCGGTAGGAACACAGCTGTCGTTTTTAGTGCAATATTTCCTTTTACATCCAAACATTCAGGCGAAAATTCAACAGGAAATAGACGATGTAGTTGGTAGTGGTCGTTTGCCAACGCTAGAGGATCGCAAATTCTGTAATTATACTGAAGCGTGTATCAGGGAGATTCTAAGAATTGAAACTTTAGTACCGTCGGATGTGCCGCACAAAGCTATTTGCGATACAGAATTATTGGGCTATAAAATACCAAAGGTAGGAAAATTTTTTAATAGGATTTGATTAAAAATAGTTAGCTGACCGATATTTTAACAAAATGTTGAATTTTTTAAAAATCAGGTTTTTAGCAGATTTTATTTCTGTTTAGTTAAGTTAATTTATTTTTGTTTATTTCTAGCAAAATTTTTTTTTTTTTATTATTAATTGTTGCTCGGTAAATTCTCCATACATTTAATTGATAAACAACAAGTACCAAGAACAAGAATAATTTACCGGGCAAAAGTTTCAAAAGCGGTGTAAAATCTACTTATAAAATCACAACTAATTTCATGAAAAAAAAACAAGAGCGCTATATTTGTCTGGGTCAAATCTTCACCATGTGTGACCCATTTGTGCAAATGGTCCAATTTTTTTTAAATATATCTTAAGCTTATCTCAAAGCTACAAAACAAAAAATTTTTTGTGTAAAGAAAAGGTGAAAGAAGCAAGTGGGAACATTTTTTTTTGTTTTTACTAAATAATTCTGGGTCTTTAAAAAATTTTACAATTATATCAGCACTAACTAAAGTAATATCTCTTCGACAAAGTGCTTCGACTGCTAATTAAATGGGCTTCAAAAGCTTAACATGTTATTTAAAATGATAATATGTCTTCATTCCACAGTTAAGCGCTTTTTAAATCAATCAAGCACAATTTTATTCCAAGAACTCCCGCACAAATTTCCCGGGATTTCTTTTCCGAAAAATTTGCAGGATCCTGGAATTTTTTTCTGGGAAATCCCGAATGAAAAACAGTAGTATGTATGTATATATTTTTTTTAATTTTTTATCATAATTTATACATTTATACCTCTGTTCTGTATTTTGAGTACAATAAAACGATCAAAATCAGCATAGTATTGTAGTTATAAATACATATATGTATGTATTTTAATTATCAATGAAATGGTGATTTCGATCATTTAAATTTTATTCGGAACACAGAACAGGGACGTTTATTTGAAAACATTCATAATTTATTTTTTGTACAAATGAAAAAAATTTAAACAATATGATATGTACCTATGTAAAATGAGAAATATAATTAGTATTAATAAGCTAAAATATGTACATATGTATATGTAACTAATTATATAAATCTTATACAAAATGATGTTTATTTTTTTTAGGAAACAATAGTCATTCCCAGCTTATACGCATATCACAACGATAAACGCGTTTGGAATGATCCGGAAAATTTTAGGCCAGAACGTTTTCTGGATGATCAGGGAAAATTGTGTTTAAAGAAAGATGTGTCTTTTCCTTTTGGAGCCGGTTAGAATTAATGCTTAACATTACAAAAGCAAAAAAAAATTTATTTATTTTACATTTTTATTCTTGCAGGTAAACGTTTATGTGCCGGAGAAACATTTGCCAGAAATATACTTTTTCTAATGACGGCAGCCATGTGTCAAAATTTCAATTTCGTATTAGAGCCAACAGATAAACTTCCCAATCTTAGTACAAATTTAAGTGGTTTCATAACAGGGCCTAAAGATTTTTGGGTGCAATTGGAAGAAAGAAAATAAAGAAATAAAAAATTAAAACCCAAGGTTAACTTCAAATAAAATTGATGTTTTATTTTATAAACTAATCATTTTAAATCTAATCTTAAAACTTTTTTTAGATTCTTCGATTTTTAAAAATTTGAATGGTAGGTAATATTATTTTCCGAAAGGAGTAAGGTACAATAATAGTTTAAAATTTATAGTAGTTACCATCCACATTACAATTATCAAATGAAAAATTTAAAAATTGATAGCAAAGCTGCGATATTACTAGGACAAGGATCAGTAATTTCGGATCCTCAATATGAGGTGCATATAAACAAACTTGAATCTGTTCAAAAACGATTTCTGCTATTTTGTCTTCGTAATCTACGTTGGAACCTAAACATTAACCTACCGCCATATACATAGAAGCCGCTTAGCACTCATTTGACTTCATACATATAAAAGCCGAAGAACTGTTTTTAATATCCTATTTATCCTTAATCTTATTCAAGGCAAAACAGATTCCATGTGTCTACTAAAATATGCGTCAACGTTCCTAACAGGCGACTAAGATTTTATGTACCTTTATGTTCAAAATTTCATAGATCGAACTACGTAAATTTTGATCCACTTCGAAGAATTTGTGCAGATTTTAATACATTTTATGATCAATTAGATTTCTCTGATAATTTCCATGAATTTAAAAGGAACTGATAAAGTATCTAAACTCAAATTCAATTATTTTAAACTGTTTGTAGTATTTTGTTTATGTAATTGTGTTATTTTTAATTTTAAGTAGTGCTTAGCTGAAATTAATATGTGGCTGAATTAAATAAATAAAACTATAAAATATTAAAAATATTAGTTACTAGAAAAAAATAAACAAATACAAAAATACATATGATTATGAATGTACAATAAACAAAGGGTTTTTGCTTAACTTAAAGCCACCTAAAAATAGTTATATGCTAAATTCTATAGTATCTAACGCGTGATTTTTTAAGCGTAGTTTTTTTTTTAAATCTAATAAAACAGTCAAATTTGCATCATATATTAAAAATTTTTATTGGAATCGATAAATTGGTCTTCGCCATTTACTTTTTAAAAATAACTTCATGTAAATGTTGCCCGCGGCTCCGGTTCAAATGGTCCATTCGTATGGTCAAATTTTGCATCACTTTTTCGAGCATTTCGGCCTGTATTCCATGAATAACACGTGTTATGTTATACTCTATCGTATAACCATATATCAATTGTGTTTGGCTTGTTCACATAGACCAACGACTTCACATAACCCCACAAGAAATAGTCAAGA
>NDXZ01001265.1:0-27698 GCA_003055125.1 Paykullia maculata
ATTCGGTATAGCCGAATATAACGCTCTTACTAGTTTACCAGTATCTTGACCGTTAGGAAGATTTAAATAAAAACAAGATTCTAATTACACGTCTTAATTGAAAAATATAAAACTCTACTTACCATTTCAGGTGAACTATATTCTGCATTTCTTTTGAATTTCAGTTAGAATTTATAAATATTTGCTGGAGTTAGTTGTTGCTTTAAATGCTTAGAGAAGCACTAATTAGCTGCAATTTGAGTAATAAAGATTTCTTTGCAATTTATTGTTGTTTTTGTTGTAAAAATACACAATTGAACAAGTTTTAAGCTGTTCTTTTAAATATACATTTTTTTACATATATTTTTCATGTTTTTTTTATAATTTTCTTTTTTCATAAAATGGCTTGTAATACTTAAAGCACTTGAAGAGTTTTTTTTTATTTGTATTTTAAACACCGATAGCTAGACTCAACACTTCAAATGAACCAAAGATTATTAACTTGAACATACTTCAATTTATACGTTAAAAAAAATTACAAAATTAGATGAAATATTACAAAGTTAGATTATTTATTTATGTGTAGCTTTTAGTTCTTAAACACAGGCCATTTTAAACCCATTCCAGGTGACAGGCGAATACAAGTATTAATATTAATGTTAACCACTGAAAAAGCTTGGTTTGTGTTTTTTTATTAATTGTTACTTGATTTTTTTAATTATGTATATGTATATATGTACAAATGTATGTTTCTTAAAATTTGTTTAAGAAGTACAATTTTATTTTTCAGACATTTAAATTGTAAGACAAATGTTTTTTTTTATCTAATTAAAATGACGTTTAAGTAACACTAGCAGCAATTTAGTAAGATGTACATATTAGCAACAGAAAAAAATCGTCTGTCTTGTATAAGCGAGTTGCAATGTCAATAGTTATGAGCACTGAAAATAACTATACATGTTCACTTGGGGGTCTTCTACCTTGCTAGCAAACTAAAGTTGAAAATTTGGCTAAGTTTCGTAATAGTCTGGTGGCTGCAAACAGAACTAATAATTGTTAACTTTACAATTTTCTCTTAAAAAATTTTAATTTTTTCCCGGACCGTGACATTATTTAGATAATGAAATTCGTAAGTATCTTTTTGAATAGAAATTGTTTATAGGGTACACACATGTACATATGTAAGCATGTTAAATAGAGAGCGAGTATGTGCATGAGTAAATGACTTGAATAAGTACAAGTAGCTACAGTACAATAAGCAAGAGCAGACTAAATGGTATTCAATGGTTGAATGAACCAATAAAACAAATACTAACTCAAAAGCGGGCAACAAAAGAGAAAAAACAGTCGATGAAAACCTTGCAAAAAATAAAAGAAAAAAAGACCAACACAATATATCGGTTAAGGCGGCGGGTGTATTGAATAAAAGTAAGTCGTCGTCATCGTTTATGGTTGGTTGGATGTGTTAGTTGTAGAGCAGTCACTCTTAATGGAGGCACCAACGTGTAATTGTCTAGTAGGTATGTAGGGTAAATAATATTAATAACAATAATAAACCGAGACGTTCAACGACCGTTGGACGAATGAATATTGTTACGGCAAACGTCATGCGATAAAGCCATAAAAGAAAAATTTAAAATGATTTCAGCACAACGATTACAGGGAATTGCACGATATCAGCAGCAACAACAGCAACATTATTAACATCAACAACATCATCGTCATCATCAGTATTGCCATCACTAGTACTGACTATTTACAAACAAATTATGTTACTAATACCAGTGCCTAATGTACCACTAGCAACACTAACACTTTATATATGTTAACGGCAACAGCTGCAGCCGCATTAATTGCAACGAACAGAAACAGCAGCATTATTCATTGTATTTTGCCTTCCTTTTTAACAAACCTTTCAAGAGTACCCTTTAGAAGAAACAATAACAAATTTTTGGTTACTTTTATTAAATTGTTTTAAGTTCTGTTGGCAAACTAAATGAATGAATCGGCCGAGGAAATGAGCTTTTTATAAAAATTTCGAAAAAGTTGCACTTGTTTAAATTTGTTAAAATTATTGATTAATAAAAAAAACCAAACTTATTACTCAACTTAATAGTCTATATAGGTTTGTGTGAATTGCTTTACTTTTTTTATAAACTAAATTGTAATTGTAGTAATAGTAATAGTAATTGTAGCAGCATTATTTCACTTAGAACCTTTTTTTCAATTTACTGATTTTATATTGTTTTTATTTGATTCTTTGAACTATATTTATAATTTTATAGAATTTAATTGAATCTTAAGACATTATTTTTCTTAACCTATAACAGTTTAATTAGTTTTAATATTTAAGAAAGTTTGTAGCATCTCAGTTGTCAAGTGGGTACAACTTTTCTAAGTTTGTATGTATGTATATGTTTGTAAAATTTTTTAATTAAAAATATCTCTTAAACAAACACTAAGAAGTATACTGCATTTATCACAGCTAGCTTCTCGTACTATATTAATTATTATTAACCAAATCATCTGACATAAGCATATAACCGATTTTTTTTCCAAATTTATATACAAACTATCAATATACAACAGTTGAACAACAGCGTTTGTTATTAGTCTTATGGGCGTACCCATATTGTTCCGAATTCAGGCTTTTGAAACTAAACAAATTTGGAATATATGTAAGTCTTTATTATACATATGTATGTATAGGAAGATTCTGTGCTTATATTTGTGTACCATTTAAAAAAAGGATATACCTAATTACAATTTGAAACCTGTAGATTTTAGGTTGTAAAAAATACAACCTAACTGTAAACACGCTGTTGTTAATTGTTCCTTTAAACAACTAAAAATTATTTTCTCCCCTTTGTTTTCTGTAGCAGCCGTAACATTCAGTATAAATTGATATTCTATTCATATATCGTTTAATAAACAAAGCTGGAATATGTAATGATTTTTAAGTACTAATTGTAAAAATGTTTATGTTGAATAAAATGTTTATTCATGCTTAATATTATAAAATAAACGAATAAAAATTGAGTTAAAAGATGTTAAAAAAAATTGCAATCGCATTAACTTTTCTATTTCATAAACATTAGACAAATGTTGTATGTGCTACCAACAATATTTGTACAACTATTCTAGATCCGATACAAAAGTTTGTGATCAGTTCTAAAATAGTTTTAGTTTTTTAGTTTCAACAAATTTTTTAATCAAGCTTTAGATCTGTTTTTATATAGAAATAGTTTTATTTTTATTTTCAATATTTCGCAATTTCGTTATGTGGCATCATCAGGAAATTATTATTGGTTCTTCAATTTGATATTTTTATTTGAAAATTATAGTTTGAAATATATTTTTAAATAACAATAGAAAATGTTGATGCTTTCGTCCTAATTATCTTCTCATTGAATGTGCTTACTAATTTTCTAGTTTGTGTATTTCTTTTAAACTTGCTGTAAGCAATTCATGCAGTTTTTTTTATTTGGTGCTTACTAAATTAAATATATTTTTCTAGTTTTATGACCTTTTTGATATTATTTACACAAATTTATTAATCAAGCATAAGGTCTGTTTTTATATAAAACTAACCTCAATTTTAAGCATACAACAGTTTATATACTAAAACATTGTTATCAATTTCTTTTAAAGATCTTTCCATAACACTTTATTAAAGACTCTATATATACATAAATATATACATAAATATAGAGTCTTTGACTTTATCTAGAATTTTTCATAGTAAACTTTTGCTCAATGAAACTTTAAAGTTAACACACAGCTGTAAAAATAAATTAGAAAGCTTGAATGTATAAATATCAAATCGAGAAATGTTGAAGAGTGTTACTCGCATCAATAATAAACTAAAATCATAACAATATAGGAAGCAATTTTAATTTTAAACCGACTCTCAAAAAACAAAGTATAATAAAAAAATGTCTTTAAGATTGATTTCAATTTATTAAAACTCTTTAACTCTCACAGACTCAAATAATCGCAAACTCTACTTTCTAAATAGTAAATATTTGTTTGTAGCAAAAACTTACTGATTGTGTTGACTTTCAAATAGTACAAAATATTTTTTCTCTTATACTCTTTTTCATATTGTCATAATATTTTAGCCATCATGTTAAGTATAAAATATTTAACGTTATTGCTGTTCTTTTTTCTATTGTGAAAGTTTTACCAGCGTTTTCAGTTATAACAAAATTATATTGTTTAATAATTTATCTTTTTACTAGTTTATACATACATACATATGTACATATGTATATGCAGTAAATGTTGTTTTCTTTCGTTTGCCTTTCTTTAAAGTCTTCTCTTTTTTTCTCCAAACACTTTTTAAACTTATAATTTTTTGTTATTTAATGGTTATTTTATTTATTAGAGAACAACAGTAGCAGTAGTCTTTAAAGCCACTTTTCTTTTAATATTACAATATTTGTAATATTGTCTCTCTGCTGACAAACAAACGCCAAAAATATTTTTGTTTTTGTATTTTATATACAGTAGTTTTTTATATTTCCGTTTTTTTATATAGATTTTTAATGTATTTTGTTCACTTGTATGTATTTGTGCTAAAGTGCTATTAAGTCTCGTGTTGTAGTGTTTAATACAGTTTTTTTTTTCATTTATTGTTTTTTTTTTTTCTTTAAATTAGATTTGGTTTGCTTTAAGTGTAATACAGCAATACAGCCAACCAACTAGCCAGCCAGACGAGTTATTTGAACCGTTCCTTGTGAAAGTTCCGTTTTAACTGAAACGCTTGCATGCCAAACTACAACTTGAACTTACTCAACGAGAAATGTGTGTATTGCAAATTTCTGCTTTCAGTTGTTTGTTGTATTTTTAAAATTTATTTATTTTATACATTATATCTTTTTTTATTTTATTTTCTCGTATATTTGCTTTTACCCATTATCAGCACCGTTTATCGAAGTTAGTTGCTGCCGTAATCGTTGAGGTTGTCGTCGCCGCCGTAAGTGTTGTAAAACAGAAATATTGCAGCTGCAGCTTTTGTTTTATTAACTGTTTTTTTTTTTGAGCAAACAGCAAAAAAGCTATAATGACAATAACAAAAACACTCTCAAACATAGGCAAACACTTTGAAGAACTTACATTTAGCCGAAAAGGTTCTTCAGAAGAATGAGTGAATTTCTTTGCAGTCGATAAGTTGACCAGGTTATCGAGAAGCCATTTTGGTACAAGAATAAAGTGCATAACATCAAAAAACCCAGTTTTGTCAAATAAAGAGGACAGTGGAACGAACAGAAATCGCATCGCCAGGTGGTTACTTAAATAGTGAAACATAAGTCCTAAAGCGTTTCTAAAGCAGAGTTTTTTCGAAATACTCTTTTACTTTATGAGGACCAGTTTACGAATATTTATTTTTATAAAAGGTTAATGCATATTTTACTATAATTACTTAAAGCATTGCGAAGCTTCTTAGCACTAGTTCTACAAAAAGAAAATTATTTGCAGAAATTATCCAAAGCCAAATTACATTTTCTTCAACACTTAGCCGAAATTCACTATCATTAGTTTACTAATGGCAATGGTTAAGCCTATAATATTTTATTTACAGATCTTAGTTTGGCATAAGTTAAGGCATAGTAAGACAGAAAAGAAAGAACATAGGTATAAAATCTAAATCATAATCACTTGCAAAGAAAATTAAGCTCCAAATCTGTGCTGGTTACCTTTAAATGTTTGTCAAACAGACATTGTGCTAAAAGTCTGTGAAGGAAATACCGTTGCTGATTTTAGCAGTAGCAGAAAGCAGCAGACTGACAGAGAGATGCATAAAATGAAGATGGTTTGGTTGGTCGGACGCAACGTCAAAATAGTGCAGACTTAATTTCAACGATATTTCTGTGTATTGCAGAAGCCAAATCAAATCTAGGCTCTTATAAAAATAGTGCTAAATATATATAAATATATATTTAATATCTCAAAAGGGTCCGTTAGTGCACACAGTCTGGCGAGTATCAAAGAAAAAAAAGCGTAAAATTTAACAAAACTACACAAGCAACATTACAGAGGGGCATATTACAAAGTGAAGCATAATATGCGTCGGCGCTTTAACACCAAACAGACCCTAAGAAAAAAAAAGAACGAACAAAAATATAAAATGAAAAGAATAATAAACGCAAAACCGTTCGAAATGTTCAGTATCAACAATATTCGTTACAGTCACTGGAACAATAAACTCTTGTCAGTTACACCAAAAAACAAACATCAGCAACAACAACAACACTATGAAACCAACCCTACATTAAAATATATTGCAAAAGCCTCAGCATTGCTAGTCAAACACTTACACTCACACTCACATACTTGCATTTACCAAATGTTGCTGACTTCAAACTAAGACCATGCAGCAGACAACCTCATTCCCTTACCCGACAGCAAATGTTTGCATTTTTTTCGTCTATAAACTTATGAAAAACATACACTTCTACACATACCAACATACATAAGTACGGGTAAAAACATGCAGGCATGCAAAAAATTTTAGCTGCATACGAAATATCTCTGGTACACGCGCGCGTACTAATTAGCAAAAATATATCAACTTCATTCTCATTGCAATGGCAAAATATCTCTGGACAGAAAATACATACATATTTATGTATGTTTATATGTTTGTATGTACATATAAATGTGCAGGTTACTCTTTAGTTTATGCAAGACTCTTTAATGGAATTCCTATGCATTTCAGTGTGTTGGTTATCATAATGGGACATTATTGTAAAAAGTGTTTTGCTATCAATATGTCCTATTGTGCAGCATCGAAAACTGAATACATAAATTAATATTATAGGCTTAAACAGGTTTAAAGGATCGTTTTAAACAAATTATTTACAAAAACTCAGTTAAAATAACCTAAGAGATTTGCTTAATAAGAACAGAACTTTTTAATTCGATTTTAGAAATACAACTAGAAAATATGTAGCGAAAGATTTACATACGTATATAAGTATACTGAAAACGTATCTGATCTTTTATATATTCTGTTTTAGTCTATTCACTTATTTTTAAAATCGCCCACTGTGTTGTAGTCGTTTTCATTCTCATATTTTAAGTTTAAAAATGGCATGCGTTTTACTCACAATCAAATTGTGCAAACGAGTGTGTGAGCGAATTTGTCTGTGTATGTGGTCCCAGTCATAAGTTTTTCGTCACCCAACACCCCGTTTTTACTCTACAAAAGAAATTGTGTTAGGCCACGTCTGGTATTGTCTACAGTCTGGGTTTGTGCCAAACTTAAAACAGATACGAAGTGTCATCGTATGCACAAGGTATTTCGGAATTCGTTTATGAAATGTTGGCCTCCCTGATTTGCTGCTGAACAAACGATGAGTATTGAAACAGAAATGCAAAATAAGTGGACGAATGATTACGAGCAGCATGCACGAATGCAAAGGAATTCCCCGAAAGCAGCAAGCGCCGTTTGTTAGACTTTGGACCCTATTTAATTGCTGGAAGTATTTTATTACGCAGCAACGGAATTTTTTTATTGTTGTTGTTATTATTATTGTAATTTTTTTTTTTTAGTAGTAGATGTTTTTGTACTGCAACCGTTTTATGAAACTCAGTTGTCGGCTGTTGTATGCTCTTAATATTTATTTATTTTTTACATTTGCTTGATTTTTGTTATTATTTGTAAATTATATTATTCTTGTTTTGTTCGTGTTATACCTCATATACGTGTATGCAATTCGGTGTGTGTGTGTGTGTTTATTTAATTTTTTTGTGTTGGCATTCAACTGACGCCCTGTGGTCCTTGCACAATTTTGTTTACGGCTAACAGTTATTTTACAAATGTGCATATGTATTGTACCTACATAATTACATACATACATGCATGCATAAGTTTGTGTTTGCATCTAAAAGTTGGTGTCTGTGTGTTTTTGGATGTTTAAAGTTTTGTATTGTTTTATTTTAGTGTTCATTTCATTTTGTTTTTGTTGCTGCTGCTCTTATATTTTTGCATTAGTTTAACTTTTTGTATGCTCTTTAGTCATGTTAGAAGGCAATTGGAATTTTTTGTATTTGCTTTGCGTTGCTTTGTTAATGTTGGTTGTGACAATTTTTGAGTTAGGATAGGTTAGGCCTTGATTTACTACTATTATGTTATATTATGTTATAACATATGTATTAAGTGTGTAAGTTTGTATATTCATGCATTTATGTATGCACATACACACATACATACATATGCTCATTTGCATAGATGAGTGGAGGAATTTTTCTGTAAATATTACTGCTGTCTTATTATTATTTTGTATTTTTATTAAAGCTATTGTGCAAGATATAAAAAATCCCGCTTAAAGTATTAAAGGAAGATGACAAAAACCATTTATAAAGTTATGATTTTCTGTTTCCTTCACATATATTGTATTGAAATATTGTACATACATAGTTATATTTTTATTTAGATTTTAAAGGTTTTTAAAAAACAACTTAGATTGCTGAAATTGACTTCGTCCAATACGACATATCCTTAACCAAGTACATAGCATTTGCAACTCATTACCATAGCTATATCGACAACCATTAGTTTGTTGGTATTATATTGTATGTATGTATGTAATATTATTATATATATTACTAGCTGACCCGGCAAACGTCGTTTTGCCAACTATATGATTTTTTATCCTAATTGGGAGCGATAGGCTTTAGTTTTGCGTTTCTAGACTCATAAACTCAAAAAAATATAAAAAAGTACCCTAAAAGTTAAAAAAGTACTTTTTCGCCGCCCGTTAATCCGAATTTTCCTCTTATTCTTGCCCATTACTATTGTTCTTAAAATTTTATTATGTGATACTATTTTTTATGTCTGAAGAAAATCTCGTTTCAAATTTTACCCAAATCGGGCTTGTAATTTACTATTATTCGCATTTTCCCGGTTTTCCCCTTTTTTGGTACTTTTTTAGTCCCAATTCCAGTGTCTAAATTTTTTTCTTAAGTGAAGCTTTTCATGAATTCTATCAAATTTCAAAAAAATTTTTTTTTTTTTAAATACCAAAAATATGTACGATTTTTATCCCTATAAGCTCGAATATCTAAAAAGTGCCAAAAACGTATTCATATTTTTTTAGAGATGTGACGAATACAGTTAAAATAAAATTTTTATCTTTTTTGGTTTAGAAGTTCAAGGGGCCCCAAAATAGTACCAATATATAATTTTTACCCGTTCTTACCCCATGGCCGCAAAATTTAAAAAGGTACCACACACCTGTCCGTTAATTTTTTAAGTAGAATATAATGCTCTTTATTTCTATCTTGTTTGGTTTAAAAGATAGAAGGCTACCGATTTTTTCCGTTTTTATCTCCTAAATATTTGAATTTCCAACAATCCCTTCTTAGTGGATCTATACAACGGGAGAGGAACCCATCGTCCAAATTTCTAGCTGACCCGGCAAACGTCATCTAGTGATATAAAATATACCTTAGGTTCTATTCTCATACCCAACAAATACACATACAAAATTTTATAAAAATCGGTCAAGCCGTTTCGGAGGAGTTCAATTACAAACACCGTGATACGTTTAGCTATAATAAAAATACAAACAATATTACTTGCTTACTGCAGTTCACAAACGCTTGTAGCAATCATAAAGTATCATAAAGCAGGTAGAATCTTTAAAATACATTTAACACAATAACCAGCAATAATAAAATATATTTTTTTTTATAATTCAGTTTAATAATTTTAAAACAGCAATAACAACCGAAAAGTAATCCTATACTGTATGTATGTGTATATACACATATGTGTTTTTTACTCGTTTAAAGAAAACATCCATAAAGTCAAAATATCCGGCACACTGCACATGCAAAAATAAATTTCGCAATATTTCTCTTTGGTGTTTTTATTTCTCTCGTGAAACCTATTTCTAGTTCGAGTGCTATTCCGACTCTGCTTACTACCATTATACTATCATTAAGTAAGTAAAATAGTATATAAAACATTTTGTTATGCGACGTAATATTACTTTTATGTAGTTGTTCAGTTTATTCATCGATCAATGTTTATAGATTTTCAATTAGTAAGTTTAGACTTTTCAATGCTTAACCGATTTTCTTTGATATTCAACTAATAAAATTGGGATAAAGAAAGGGAACATTTCGGGTAAGCAGAGGCAAAAAAGCATTTTTTCAGTTTTAGGGTACCTTTTAAATTTGTTTGATTTTATGAGTCTAAAAACGTGAAATTAGGGCCTATGGCTTTTAATTAAGATAGAAAATCATATAAGGAGACGAAAAAGTACTTTTTCAACTTTAAGGGTACTTTTTTGAAAAATGTGCTAATGAAGTAGCAGGTTTTAAGCTAGTATCATACTATTTTGCATGTCTAAGGGAATCCGTGTTTCAAGTTTTATTCAAACTGGCCAAGTAATTTACTATTAAATGCTTTTTTTCGGTTTTCCTCCCTTTTGGTACTTTTTTAATCACCATTCTAGTGTCAAAATTTGTTTCTCATAAGTTGTCTACTACTTAGTAGTAGACGCTTAAGTGAACCTTTTCATGAATTCTATCAATATTCCAAAAAATATTTTCGTTTCAAAAGTATCAAAATTAAGTACAATTTTTCCAAAAGTACGAATTTCCAAAAAGTACCAAAAATATATTCATATTTTTTGGAGCTGTGCCATGCAGTTAAAATTAAATTTATATGTTTATTGGTTACCGGCAGCCCCAAAAAAGTACCAAAATATAATTTTACCCGTTTTTACCCGACAGTTATCCGTTTTTTTTTGAGAAGAATATAATTCTTTTTAAATTTTGTTTATATCTTGTTTGGTTTAGCAGATATAAGGTTACTGATTTTTCCCTTTTTTTACCCCCAAAATATTTGAATTTCCAAAAATCCCTTCTAAGTGGATCTATACAACGGGAAACGTAAACACAGTCCAAATTTCAAGTATCTCAATTTGTATTCCTATAAGTTTGAACTTTTAAAGAGTAAAATTATATTTCTATCTTCATTGGCTTAGAAGTTGCAAGGGGCCCCAAAAAATTACTAAAATATAATTTTGACCCGTTTTTACCCTCTAATCACTAGATATTCAAAAAAGTAACAGACACCTATCCGCTTATGTTTTTGGTAAAATATAATGCTTTTTAAGTTTTGTGTGTATCTTGTTAAGTTTAGCAAATATAAGGTTACCGGTTTTTCATCTTTTTACCCCCTAAATTTTGAATTTTAAAAAATCCCTTAGTTTGTCTACACAGCGGATGGGCTCCCCAAATTTCATGTCTCTAGCTTTATTCGTTTGTGCTGTACCATAATAAATCAGTTAGTAAGTCAATCATCAACCTTACTCTTTTAAGTATATAGGTGAAAAGTGGTCGTGGCATCCAAAATTTCCAAAAAAAGTTTAGCCTATTGTTCCTTTGAAACTATCAGTAACATGCTGTAAAAATTTCAAAGGAATCGGTCCATTGGTGAGGGAGGGGGAGATTTTACCCTTTTTGCCATATTTTACGCCCTCTAGCACAATGTAATATACCCTATATCCTTTTCTCATACCTAACAAACACACATACAAATTTCATAACAATCGGTTGAGCCGTTTCGAAGGAGTTCAAACACAAACACCGTGACACGGGAATTTTATATATATAGAAGATAATAATATGTAAGTACGTATGTACATATCTATAGAATATAAATTCGCTCGTAACGTGCAAATTTTTAAATGAAAAAATTTGATTTGATGAATAATTTTAGCTAAAAACGGAGACAGTGTTGGTCATTATCTTAACCGCTAACGGACAGAGTATATATATTTTCACACCAACATTTTGAAATAATCCTGGTTTTCTTTAAGGCTTATAGGCCATTTTCATAATTACGAAATTTCTTTGTTAAAACTTATGGTCATATTTATTTTTCCTTTGTTTTAGCAGTTATTGTTTTAAGAATTATGTAAATAAAATAAAAAATTAAAGAAAACATTTCAAATTTTAATTCAATATTGTAACTTTCATAAGAAAACTCATATATGTATATATACCTATATCCGTCGTTCAAACTGGAGCATTTGGAGCTTCCACAAGTCATTGCCGAAGGTTGTTGTTTATGCCAATAATTTTCTGGTTATAGTTTTTGCCTTGTTTATGTTTCATTAACCTTTAAGTTTTTCCAAGTAATTAGATGATTATTCTACTGTAGACTGAAATTTGAAGAAAATTGAAGAAAAAAATTGTATCCATGAAATTTCATTTTATTTTTGTCCCTAGGCCTTGAGCCAAACAGACATACTGACATGAATGTTCTTGCGTTTTTTTTTTACTTTTTTATTGGAACGTTTTTTTGTCATTATAAAAACCAAAAATTCTGGCTCCATAGAAATATTAAGGCTTAACTTTAGATCCTATCGTTCGAGCTCTATGTTATTTCAGTACACGAAAAACCTGACAGATCGTCTTAAGTTCATATAAAAAGTGAGAAAATAGATACATTGGTCCTAAACGAATCTATCAATGTTTTACAAATTGAAAAAAAGACATATGTACTCACCGTATCTTACTTAAATGAAAAGTATAACAGTTTAGGTTATTGCGTTATTGGACCTAAAAGATTTGTAAACATTTTCGCAAGCAAAAGAGCATTCAAATAAAATACTAAGCTGTGCGATATTTTTAGTATATTCAAAATAGAATCCTAAAATAATTAAATAAATTAAACTTAACAACATTTATAAATCTTAAACATTTTTTTTTTAATATCGTACTACAAAATGTAATTCTGCATACAGTGGGGAGCAGAGGTAAGTACATGAAAAATTTTCAAATTTACAGTTACATATTTTAAATTCAGTTTTCGATTTGGTTGCTTTAATCTTGAGTTTTGTTAATATACACTTTAGTTTTAAATTGTAATTGAATAACTTCGTGTACAAAAAAGTGCCGTCTTTTAATTTAAAACAAAAAGTTAAGATTTTTTTAAAACAATGAATTTCGTACCGTGAAAATTTAATTGTAAAAATTAAAAAGAATGGCTCTTCATCACATATGATAGCTAAAAGACTGCCAATCAGTGGTTATTAGAGTGCTAAAACGGAAAAATGTATCTTTGCAAGGGCAGACTAGTTAAGAAAGATGAGAGAATACACGTATTTAACTCGAAAAGAAGCTTCCCTAAAAATAAATAAAAATGTTAGCTGATGGACAGCAAGAAGAGCGCTACACAACATTGGAAGAAACCTAAACCTGCATTGTAAAATTCGTCAGGCAACACAAAGACTGGACTGTTGATGACTGGAAGCGCGTAATATAGTGAGATGAGTACTGGCTTCGACAGCAGGAGACCAACCAAAGACACCATATTAAACAAACGGTGTGGGGTTGTTTTACATGGTGACATGTTGGTCCATTGCAAAAAATTGATGGCATTAGGAGAAAGAAACCCATCTTCCCGATTTTGTAAATATGAGCGCATATCCTGAGGAAGAAGTTATGTTTCAACAGGATGGAGACCTGAAACACACCTCAAAAATCGTTTAGAAATGGTTGACTGGGCAAAATTTTTAATTGATGCAGTGGCCTCCGTAAAGTCCCGACCTCAATCTAATTGAAAATTCGTGTTCAATTGTGAAAAGATGGTTGGGATAATATCGAAGTTAAATGGAGCTAACTTAAAGTGGCAGAATAAAAATTATTAAATAAAATTATCCAAAAACTGGTTGAAAGTATGCCCAAATGCATAAATAGTGTATTACAAAATAAAGGGCTATGGACCAAGTACTAAAAATACAACACATTTTAAATGTTGCCTAAATGTGCAAAATTGTGTACACAAGAGTTATTTTAATTTTATTTTGTTTTTTTTTTTGAATATTTTTTTTAACATTTTTGCTATCAACTAAATAATAAATAAAATAAAAAATCGCTTCATTATTACCTTTTTTTTTGCACCTTTGCTTCCCGCTATAAATAACATACATACTTAGATTTTGCGTGTCCTTTAAACAAAAATATCTTTAAAAACCTTTAAATAAATAAATTTTTAAACGAATATTACATTTGCAATTTGTATAAGAAAATCTATTTCATTAAAGATTTATAAACCAAGTATCTGCATGTGTATGAGGGTATGTTATTTTCTTCTCTTTACCATAGATATTATTTAACAAAATTGACTTTTAACTATGCTATTAATCATATTAAAACCTCTTCTAGAAAGAACGCACACAGATACAATTGAAAGCTATAAAGAATGTAGTTGCGACAAGGGAATGCTGTTCAGCAGCAAACATTTGTTTTTATACACAGCTTACTTGTGTGAGTTTTTGGGCGCGCGTGTGTATGTGTGTGTACATATTACATCTAAATAGGTAGTCCGCTTAACAAAAATCCAAAAGAAAACGAATGGATACTCGTTGTACTTAGTTACCACCAAATGCAAAGACAAATGTATTGAAACGCAAGAGGAAAGGATGAACTAAAATTTTAAAAAAGTTTTTATTTTTGATGTAGGCACAGATCGACAGAGATCTAAGTCTCCTTGTTAAGGACTTTGAATTAGAAATATTCAGAAATATTTTGAAGCGTATGAATAAACTAAAAAATATAATATGGAAAATATATAAAAGTAATACAGCTTTAAAAAACGTTTATACAAATAAAAAAACGGTGTAATAATATTATTAAGCATTGGATTTCCATAAATATTAAAAGTATTATTTATATTTCTTAGCTCAAAGTTGTCAGTTTTAGACTTACAATTTTAAAATATTAATTTAATATAAAACCTTTTTAACAGACATTACTCAAAATATTGTTTATTCGAAAAAAACTCGATATGTTCTTAAAATTAGCAAACACATTTACCCAAAAATGACCATTTTTTTACTCTGTTATTAATGGTAATTTAGTTGCTCAACATCATACTTTTTTATGTCTAAAAGAACCGCTGTTACAAATTTTATTCAAATTGGCGCAGTAATTTATTGCATTTTCCTATTATTCCCTCATTTTTTGGTACTTTCGTCAGCCCCTATTCTAGTATAAATATTTTTGATTTACACACATCGTAAGGTCGGAATAATATAACTAGTATAATAAAAATATATATTTTTCTATATATATGTATGTCTGTATACACGCAACGAAAAAACATGGTTGAGTATGGTCACGGTAATATGATCACAGACATTTTTAAAATTCTATGATTACTGCAATCGTTATATGACTGCCAGAATCATAATATGGTTGTAGTCATATGTTACGTCATATTTTACGAGAATCATTATATGTTTGTCCAAACTATATACTTTGTTACGGATAATCATAAATATGATGGTTTCAGATTATGGTTATCGCGTATTCTAAAACCATAATATATATGATTATCCGTAACAAATTTTATAGTTTGAACAAACATATAATGATTTTCATGGTATTGACATAAAATATGACTACAACTATATTATGATTGTGGCAATCATTTAACGATTGCAGTTATCATAGAATTTTTAAATTGTCTGTGATCATATTACCGTGACCATACTCAACCATGTTTTTTCTCTGGATGTGGTCGTAAAAACTAAAACATATAAACTTTTCGCGAATTGTATCAAAGTTAAAAAAATATTATGCTTTAAAAAAGTACCAAAATAAATACAAAATTTCTCAAGGAGTAAGAGCCTTTTTCTAATTATATTTCTATGTTTATTGGTTGAGTAGTTATACAGGATACCAAAATATAAATTTAAGCCTTTAATTCTTCTCAGTAATACGCTGTAAAGGGCTTTAACAAAATTAACCCAACGGTGTGGTCAGCTATAAAATACAAACATATGTATACATACATAGTATACAAACATTTTTCATCTTTATATATAGCAATGTATAATCATATATATTTTTTTTTAAACAAAACAATTATATACACAACTAGCTTGGACCCGGTATGCTTCGCAACTTTAAACTGTTCACTCAAACTTCCCCCTTTTTTTCACGTAATTTTTTATATCTAAAGAAATCCCTGTTTGAAATTTTACTCAAATCGGACCAGTTTTTTTTGTTTTTACTAATTAACACCTTTTCCCGTTTGTCCCTCAGTTTTTAGCCCTTTACGTTTAAATTTGAATTTTCAAATATCCCTTCTCTGTGGATCTATGCATTTGGAATGTGCGATGATGAATCAATCAATCAATCAGAAGTAATTCATCCACCGATTTTTAAGAAACTTAGGTATGTCAAAAAATAATGAAAAAGCAAAGTAACCCATATCCCCTTTGAAAGGCCTAGTTTTACCTGCATGACATTTGCCGCATAGAAAAAAAAAACAGCCAGTTTGGAAAATTAATATTAACATGTTTTACATACAAGCCTAAATTAAAAATATATGTTTGTCTCTTTATTTTATTTATTTTTAAATTCTTTAAAATAAGCAAGACAAATATTTAAAGATTAAAAGCATTTAGATTTGCACATATTCCAAGTTAACTGCCTTAAAACAGTTTTCTTCTGTTTTTTTTAAATTTTATTGTTGTTAATTTTCTTTTTAGTTTCTGTTGCCTACAATTAGTTTTACTTGAACGAAATTTTTAATTGTCGTTATTAAAAATTATAAATATGTCCTTCTTTCCTTCATAAATATTTAAACAACACGTTTAAAGGTGTTACGAATATCTGATGAGAAGTACTTTTTCATAGCAGTGCTGTAGGGTATAAAAATAAGAGATGAGAAACAAAAAATATCTCAACGAACACATTACAATATGCACTTGACTACAAAAAGAAAAGCAGAAAATTTATAAAAAAGAGGTACTTGAAGCAATGTTGAGTACTTGCAACACTTGCTGGCAAAAAAAAAACAGAAATAAAATATATGTATTCTATGTGAAGCAAAAGAAAGCTTTTTTTACAATAACGTCGTCGACGATATCATCAAGAGACATTACGAACTTACATATCTTCAAACACCCACATACAACCCTCAATACAAATGCACACAAACGTCTTACTCTTTGAAAACGAAATACAATTGTAGAACACGAATAAGTTCCTTTAAAGAAGCATGAAGGAGAAAGTAAAAAGCAAAGACTCAAGTGCAGTTTGCCAAAGGCTGGTTAGAAAAACTAAACAAATAAAAATGTTTCAGTTGTTAAGCTCGATCACATAATACGCTACAGCTACAATATGTGAGTAAAAAACTATTTGTGTAGACTTTTTATTGCTATTCCGATATTAGGGATTAGTCAGGAAACGTTTTAATATGGTTCAATTGATTTTAGGGAGTTGGCCTTAATTTGCGGCTGGGACCAACTACACTGTGCACAGTTTAGAGATATATGTTTTTCTGTTATTAGCAAAAAAATAAACGAATAAGAGCGCTTTATTTGGCTGGGCCAAATAGTATATACCCTTCACCATGTGTGGCCCATTTGGGCAAATGGTCTAATTTTTTTTCAAATATACCTTTAGCTTAACTCAAAGCTGCAAAACAATAATTAAAAAAAAAAGGAGACAGTCGTCTTTTTGAGCTTATATCTCATCCGGTTATAGATGAATCTTGCCAGTTTTAAATACCGATTTTCTTGAAAGTATTTTCAAAAGATTGATAGCACATACAACCCAGGGTGACCTATGGCAGCTACGAAAACTTGATTTCAACCTTTCTCTTCAACAGCGAGACAGACATGGCTAAATCGATTTCCCTATCTGTAAGGATCCGACTTTATAGAGTCGCAAATGAATATTGTAGAAATTACAAACGGAATGACAAACCTTGCCACATGTTTTAAGGGTATAAAAAAGAGACTAAGGACTTAAAATTTTATTTTATTTTATTAAAGCCGAATATTTCCTACTGCGGTGTTCAGACATGCACCTTTATTGAGATTATCGCAATAAATGCCATTATTGAGCTCAATATTCCATACAAAATTTTAATTAAGTTATTGTTCAATAAATAAGAAATTGTTATAAATATTAAGTAAAACTTGAAATGCAACACTATTTTCAAGTGTGTTTAGTGAGTAAAACTATCTACAATGGCAAATGTCAAGAAAATATAAAAAATTTGTTACAAAAAAAAGTTAAAAAGAATTTCAAAATTTTTCTGTTTTTAAGTAAACCCACTTTGGAATCAAAACACGTTTGTACTAACCGCAACAACTCGGCGTTTCTATTAAATAATATTAATTTCTGAAAAAAAAAAATTATTTCCATTTTTCTAAACTTCAAAACAAATTTTTACGACCAAAATAAAAACAATTTTATTTTCCAGCTGTCAAATGCTTATTGAGTTAGCTAAATTCTGTATATCTGAACACTAAAATAATTCTGTCAATAAACCGAATATTGACTAAATTAAGAATGCATGTATGAACACCGTATAGGTTTAGAAAATAATTTATCCATGTGTAAATGCTGTTTTTAGATCTCAATTAAAAAAACTTATTTTTTGAAATCGGGTCTTTAATATGAATTAGGTTAAGGTTAACTTAAGCACGCCTCTTTCAAAGCTGTGTGAGTTTTTTGAAGTTCGGGCTGCCCGTTTAGCAGCTTTTATTCCAAGTGAATATATTTTTTAGCTCCCCACTGTTAATTGTTTTGATAAACAAATTTTAAAAATCGATCAATCACTAGGTTTTCAAAACAGTTGAGTTTTGTCATAACGGAGTATAAGACAATTCTGCGACTTATCTTAAGAATTTAACGCTTAATTTTTGCTAAAGAGTTCTAGAGGAGATATTTTTGAATGATATGTCTTGTTTATAAGAAGTTATTTACAAAAACGAGCGCAGTTAAGTATTGGAAAAAAAGTTCTGTTTAACAGTTTTTAAAACTTGGTATTCTGTAATATGGGTTTTTTACGGGAGATTCAGCCACGAAAGATTTTTATTTAAATCAAATTTATTCATGTATTAAGAATTTTAACTCGATATTATTATTCGTTTTTGGGTCTACGCTATTAAAGCTTAGACCAATAATGAAATTATTACTATGAAATTTGGTAAGTAGACTTTCGTCACAAAAAAACTTGTTACAATTTTAAAATATAACAATTTATAAGCTTACTATTAACGCTAAGTCAAATTCCACGAGAATATTAAGAAGGAGGATATCTTTAACGAAATAAATTCAGCTTCGTCATGGGTCTCAAAACTTATGTAAACCAAATTTTACTGATATATACTCAAAAGCGCGACTTAGATTGACATGGACTGAGAGATTCTCTAGCGATAAGACGTTTATTGGACTTACTAGATAATTTTAATTTTGCACAAACGCATAGTAATTCTTCCGAACGTTCATGACGCACTCTCTACAAGAAAAGACCCCATCGAAAATGGACGAGCACGCACTTATTAACATACTCCGCGCCGCATTTGCAAATTAAAAGACCAAAAAAAAATTATTTCATACAAGGAATTAGTGTGGTTAAGGATACGACGACCAAACTCTTTGTTGCACACCCACATACACTGTCCGCTTTGGAAAAAAGTCCTTGTTATAAGGCAAACTACTTGTATACAAAAGAATAAATAAATTCATTAATAAAAGTCGAGGCAACGATAGAGCGATAGAGAGCAGAAAAATAAAAGAATAAGACAACTTTAAAGTTTAAGCGGAAATCGACGTTAGACACTAAATTAACTGGAGTTTTCCACAAGCTTTCGCTTTTTTCAAAATTAATGAGATAAAATGTCATTAAAATAAAAAAGCACAACAGTTGCACAAGCTCTTATTCATTGTAACAACTACAATTCTTTAGAATAAATTTTCACAAAATGTTACTGCGTTTAGTGAAACCATACTTTCTTCAACTTTAAGGGAGGCACACATGATTGTTCTCTTAAAAAATGCTTATCTTGCTTAAGCTAAAAACTTTTAAAAGTTACTCTTTCTTTTGGAAGGCATTAAAGAAACACAGTTAAGATAGATCATGCTGTAGGTGATGACAAAAAGCTTTTAATAAGAAACCACCAACGAGAATAAGATTAAAAATATTAAAAATAAATAGGACGAAGTTTCGTTACACAGGTAATGGTTGTTCAACTAAATAGATAATCCATTGAGGACAAAGCTACACCAAACCCAGCACAGTAGGGCAATTGGATGATACTATATTAGTATAGATTAAATATAAAGGGTATAATAAGTTTAAAAACTAAACCCGAGGAATGAAAACTTAACGCAATTGTTTTTGTAAACAAAATTGCAAAATTGTTTTTGTAAACAAAACAATGATTATCGTCTATTAAACAAACAATTTACCCGCAATATATTTTAATGCATATACATAGATAATCCATTTTCATAGATGTGTTTAAAGGATAGCCGTGGCACAGTGGTTCCAATGACAAAAATGAAAAATTTGCATAGTTTTTTTACGACTAATACCCGACGTGCATAACGATGGTATACAAATTTTTTGTATATTTGCAATATTATTGCTGCAGTATGGTTTTAAACACAAATAATTGCTTTGTTTTGTTTTTAAAAAGCAACCAGTCGATAATTTTCGTGAGTTTTTCAAAGCTTGTAAAATTAAGGGAAAACATTTTCTTTAATATTTAAAGGTTTTATTTATACAAATAAGGTGGAAAATCTTGATGTACCGTTCATTAAGCATTCCGTTTAAGCAAAAAATGTATGAAAATTGATATGCTTTCGTTAAATGTGCAATTTTTTCTGTATTATAACTTGTGTAAGACTTTTAAATATGAATTTTACAAGCTTCCGCTCCTATTTTTATGTCGTTATCATCTATAATATGTAAATTGTTAAATGTGTAAAAAACCAGCTGCTAATTTTCATTTAAACACTTCATATCGAGTCTGATTGAAAATTGACGCATTTACATCGAGCAAAGAGAATTTTTCGTCTTTCCTAGTAAAGCCTCGTCGATGTTTTTGGAGGAAGACTCGGCTGACGGAACGACAAAAACTAAAACAATCGAAAAAGAAAATATCTTGTAAACACTTGCTTACCAGAACAGTTAACGTTTGGTGCTGCAAGCTGTCTTTTTTAGGTTACAAATAACAAAAACATTGTTAAGTACGCTATCTAAAAAACGTTTACCTTATATCAGTGAAGAAGCGCTGGCGATATACTACATTGATAGCAAATACATTACAACCTTCCTAAACCGGACACTCGCTAATTCGATATATCCAGTAATCCGTACATTTAAATTTTTCGGACAGTTTAGACATTTTTCCTCTATAGTCCGGACAAGTGTTCTTTTTTCTTAGTTAAATTTTTTCGTTATTTTACCACAAAATAAATATTAGTGTGTGAGCAAGAATTAAAGAATGTGTAAAATATTTTAGTTTACTTGAGTTTGCGTGAAGTTAAGACGTAAATATGGCACCTGTAAATAAACGACAATATAAAACATTAACGTTGGCAGAAAAGTGTAAAATATTGCATACAATTGATAGATCAATCAGACAAGTGGCTAAACAATACAGAGTCTCAAAGTCGGCAATATTTGATATAAAATCAAGAAAAGAAAACATAAGAAAATATGTGTCTCAAACTAAGTTCTTATTTTTCAAAATTATATTTTTGGCTACATTTAGTATGTTTCTTGATGTTTTCTGTAAATTAATTATATAAAACTGCAAAACAAGTTTTTTTTTTAGTTATGACGTTCTTTTAGTAATTGAGCGATATGTATTGCGTTTAAAATTTTATTTTAACTGTAATTCGGACGATCCACTAATCCGGACAGTAGCTGAAACTATATCTGTCCGAATTAAAGAGGTTATACTGTACGCAAAAAGTCATTGTGTCTTTGTTTATTGTTATCATATTGTTATTTTTTGTGTTTGCAGTAAATATTTAAACATTATATTATACAAAAACCTCAAGTTAACACATATTAATTTCAATGATTGTGGAATGATTTTGCGGCCACACCCACACAAATCGAATTCGCCAATTTTTGGCGAGAGATTATACCATGCCAAGTGATTTGTTCGTGAACATTTGTATGCTTCTAGGTACTTCTAAAAATAAGTAGTGACTTTTTCCGTGCTAAATTTTTTTTTGGAACCACTGTGCGTGATCGCATATCACCTACCTTCTACAATGAGTAAGCAATCATAAGTTTTAGGAAAAAAGTGATGTATGTAAGGATCAAGACGCTTTTAATCATATCTCATTTGTGAAATTCTGGTAAGTGACTTCCTAACTCACGAGGAAACATACATACATATCAGTTAAAATTATAACCCAAATTGTACAAATTGTCAAACACGACCAAAATAAGTTCCTGGATTTCATAAAAGTCAATTCATTTGAAACTAAAGTTAACATTTTGTAACTAAGGCAATGAATTAAATGTTGTACATATATACCAGAACAGAATCGAAATATTTAATAGATTTAATTCTATTTAAATTTTAACGTTGATTTTTTATATATTATACACAAGTTAAATAAACTGTTAATAGCAAAATTACATTGATTTGTTTTATAAAAAAATATTCAAAACAGAAAAGCTGGATCCGCGCCTAATACAATGCAGTAGCTTTAAAGAAAGCGCGTTTTGTAAAAAAATAACCTAAAAATGGACACAAACTTCTTTTTTATTTGAAGAAAGCAAATTGTATATGGGGACAGAGTTTCGTTGTTATAAAATAAAAAAATAGCAAAAAAATACTTAATCATTAATTTTTTATAGTTACTGATATATTTTTTTTTAAATAATGTACGATGTGTGACCTACCTTTAGTAACACAGATATACAGTAAACCCCTTATTTAATTTAGTGCGCTAATAACCATTTTCTTTCTTAAACACAAGCTTAAAATCGTTTGAACTGTGCTAGCCCTCTTCTCTTCTAATTCAATTGTAAATTTAATTTTTTCCCCTTTTCAGTTGCTCCAAGATCTCAAGCCCATTTAAAAAATTGCGATTATTTGTTTGACTTTGTTTGAAGTAGATTTTATTCTGACAACTTAATTATCATTCACGATTTAAGTTCATTATTTAACAATTGTAAATATAAATGCCTTATCTCCTTAGCACACTAGCAACGACACTTAAAGGATTATATACTACATTATAAGTATTCGTTCCGTTTGTTCCTTCTCATACGTTTGCTTGTGTCTTTCCTATATTTCGAACAATGTAAAAAACTTAAGAACGACTTTTACAAAATTTACATATTATACTCTATATACAGTACCGAGCATTTTAATGCCAGTAAACATTTTTGACCTTTAATTTTTTAATTATGAAATATATTACTAATGGTTCGGTGGTTAAATTAATAATTTGATGGTTGTTGCCATATATTTACGTATGCTTACATACATACAAATATACCAAAATACCAAATATATGAAACTTCAGTTTCATCCGTCAAAAAGTCATTTATGTATTTATGGTATATCGTGGAACTGGTTGTTATTTGGCATTTCATTTAACTAAACAAATTGGTATATAACATATCAGTTATTCCTCAGATACTTTAAATCGTTCAAAAAAGGCTTTTAATTTAAGTTAATAAATAAAAGTTACCAACAAAAATCATTTTATGAATTTTTTTACCCAAAAAGTCGTGATTTTAGTGGACTATAATAAGCCTCAAAAGGGATCGAAATTTAGGAGAAACATTTTTTTTCAGACCCTTCAATGTCAGAGTTTTATGACTTAGATAATTTTAACCGAGATGTTCTCGTCTGGTATATGTCATGAACCTTCAAAGATAATCGCATGAGATGGTATCAGAATGTTCAGAGGATGGCTCTCGAGGACTATGCGATTCTCTCCAGTTGGCTCACGCCGAGAAATTGGCACCCAACGTGGGGCCGAACGAATGAATGACTACGATAACACCGAACGAACAAATATTTGATCATCTAAGATTGCCAACTTCGTTGGTCAATTTCAAGCAAATGGCGCCCAATCAGTGGGCTCATTAGCGGCTAAATCTAACATCGAATCTAATAATCCTCGAGAGCCATATTTTGAACATTCTCTTCGAAGGTTCATGACATATATGACTTTAAACAAGTGAAATAGGATCCTGGCGTGGGCGGTTCTGGATTATAGACAAAGCTAAATAAAACTAGTAAGAGCGCTATATTCGGCTATACCGAATCTTATATACCCTTCACTACGTTCTCTATGTGTGTATATTAGTAAATTTTTTCAAAATACACAAACAATATAATCATTTTTGTGTTAAAAAAAACAAAAAAAATACATTTTTTTTCCTAATATCTCAAAAAAAAAAATTTTTTTTTTGCTTAAAAAAATCTATAAATCTTATCTATAAGGATCCCGAATATATATACTTTATAGGGTCGCAAATGAATATTGAAGAAATTACAAATGACAAACCTATATATACCCTCACCACATGTGTGTGTGTGTGAAGGGTATAAAAAAGTATTCGGATGTGTCAAATTTTAAATACCCTTCACTACGTGTATGTATGTGTGCATATGTATTCGTATGTATGTACGTATGTATTTACATGTCCAAAAAGTATTTAAATGCTTAGAAAACTTGATTTTTTTATGATATTAATATTATTCAATAATTTTTATGTAAAAAAAAAATTAAAAATTTTGTTTGCTTATATCTCGTTAATTGTCGGATTTTAGTAATTTTCAATAGCAAGAATGTCGGGGAAATTTCTTATTGCTTGATACTAATAACGGGTCCGTACGATATTGGGGGGCTGAGAAAAGTTGATTTCAACAGACGGACAGACGGACATGGCTAAATCGACTTCCCCATCTTTAAGGATTCAGAATATATATACTTTATATGGTCGCAAATAAATATTGTACAAACTACAAACGGAATGACAAATTTATATATACCCTTGTCACCTGTAGTGAAGGGTATAATAAGTAATATTCTTGTCTACATCTTCTCGAATGGCCAGGCGACTAAGGTCACTTATATCATCTAATGTTAAATGCTCAGTTTGCACCCTAATCTAACAGTAATGTTGGTTTCTTGTCATGAGCGCCTTGAATTAGGCAAATTATGACGCAGGATATCCATTAACTGTTCGAAATAAGATGTCCGCTGTAAGATATACTAACTTCGCTTTCATTAAAACTTTAAGAAGTATAAAAGTATATTTCATCATATCAATAATTTCTGCAGCTAAATTTAATGGTATCGTTAAGTTCATATTATTTTATATTGCAATTGTTGCGATAATAATTATCATATTAAATTAAATCTTTTGGGATCTTAGTCCTTCGGTTATGTACAAGTATTTTAAAATAAGTTTTTTTTTCCAAATTTTAAATCAAATATATATAAAAGATATAATATAACATAATAATTTAAAAAATTCTTTCCTTTATATTTAAATATATTGTTCTCTGGTTTTTAGCCTAAATATAGAATTTGTTATCAGCTTTGCTGTAAACTACCCGTTTGCTTCTTGTACTTGTGCATGTATAATTGTGTAAAACTAGCTCTTTGCACTTTTGCTTGGGTGTATATTTTTTTCTGCTTCGTAATTTGAAAAATCCAATTTTAATGCAAATATTTAATTAGCCACACACTTAGGGCTGTATATTATTAAGTTGGCAGTCAGTTTGTTTTAAAGCAATTTATTCACAAGTCACAAGTATTTTTTTATTAATTTCTTTTTTACGTACTACTCTATTATGTATTCAGATTTATGTGTTGATTTAAATTATAGTTAAATATTAAAGTGAGTTAACATGTAAGATGAAATTAAATATTGTTTGTTAAGAATTTTATTCAAGCGCAAGTTCTTTTTTTTCAATGTTTTGAAAGAAAGTCAAATTGTTATATTATAATAATACTCTGAAAGAATTGTTCCATTCTAGCCGAATAGAACACAAGTTCGAAACCAGATAAGATATTATTATTAACGCTCCTCGATAGGTGTTATTTTTAAGGCTTGGTAAATAAGCAGTATCGGAAGGGAATTGGTTACACTTGATTACTTGCAATAATATGGAAATGAGAAAAGGACAAAAGATCATAAACGAGCCACCCCTAGCCACATTAATTTCAGATAATCCTAGCAACTCATAATTAAGGTGTTCCAACAATATCAGATGAGGTGCTGTATTGTGTTCTTTTCTTTTACATCCTGATAGCTTCAACAGCTTTAATAAAAAGGCTGGCTAAGGCCCTTGGCATGCAGAACATTTCTGCAATAACAGGTAATGACCGCCATCGTATTATTGAATTTCTATTTATTTTATCTTAGTAGATGGCTATGCAACAGCATCCATAAAATAGCGTACGTTAATCACTACTCCAATTCATTCGCAAGCCAGTTACAGTTGTGTGACATTTAAATTTGAGCATTTTTTTTAAGAATTTCCGGTATTTCCAGACTAAGCTCGATGATCTGGACACTTCTTTAAGTGAACTTTTTGTAATATTAAATGTTGTAGAGAATTGTTCTATGTTTTCTGCATTTTTAGTTGCCGATATCTAAGCCTATAGAATGTTTCGTCTGTAGAATAACAAGATGTTAGTTATTTGACATAGTTATACCGCATCATATTTGTTATAATTTAACTTAAAAGCTACCTTACTTTCGTTCTACGGATATAAAACGGTACTAAGCTTTTTTTTTAAAGAAATTTCGATTTTTAGCATAAACTTAAAATTTGCAAATTATTTTTTTTTACCAGCCCTTTAAATAACACATCTCTTATCTTATTTTTTTAATTTATTGTTTAACTACTTCTATTACTAACCTCCTACTATTATTATTTTCTAAAAAATTTAAACTGGAATTAAAGTTATCTGTAGAAAATTTAATAGAATGCACATATTATTTTAACTATCTAATTATGTTTCGTGGGTTAAGTTTTTAAATTTGATTAATAAGTCAATTTTTAAATTTAAAATATCCTTTTTTAAATATGGTGACAAGTACTCCAAAGAAATGCTATATTTTGTTTTAAAGCAAATACGTTTTACTACTATTATTAAAATTATTCTTTATTCAAGTTTAAATATAATTAAATATTTCAAAAACATGCGCATTTAAAAACTTACATATATTCTTGTAAATATGTATATTATATTTACATTTATAAACAAACATTTGCAAATATCTAATCTACATAGGCTGACCATTCGTACTGATTTTTTTCCAGGTGTACGATTAAAAATGTGTGTATTGATTTTTCCAGTTTATTTGATTTCGTCAATTTTTTTGCATATTAAAAACTTACCAATGCGTCCATTGTAATAATATTGTAAATTCATATTATTTTTATATATTTTTATTTTTAATTTAAAATTATGATGCCACAAAATTTGAATTTTAATTAAACCTTGCACTGTAATTATAAGACTCGGTCTTGTTGTGCATGGTTGCCATAAGTAAATAAATAAATAAATAAAAAATAAATAAATATGTTTAACATAATAAGTTATATGCTTTTATTGCCAGGAACAAATGCTTTATGTAAACGAATTTTTTCGTTACTGAATAATATTTGGAATGATAAAAAGTCAAATTAGTATAGACACTGTTAAATGTACGCTAATTTTCAAACAAAATATTTATTGCCCTGAATTGATAAATAAAGTCAATGGTACTGCAAAATACAATTTACTATTTATAGATAGAATTAACTATAAGATGATATTTAAATTAAGCTATTTTTTAGTTTAGTTTAGTGTTTTTACTATAAAATATTTGAATTAAATAAAACAATAAAATTTATATAAATACTAGCTTATTGTACCCGGCGTAGCCCGGGGTAACA
>NDXZ01001268.1:0-11541 GCA_003055125.1 Paykullia maculata
CTTAACACATGTGTGTGTGTGAAGGGTATAAAAAGTACCAAGAAATGAATTATCCCTTTAAATTTCCAAAACCGTATTTATATTTTTAGACTCTTGCTTTATCCGTTTGGACTGTACGATGATGAATCAATCAGTCACGTTACTGTTTTATATATATATAGATTGATGTATATGTGTGTACATTTGCCGATACTCAAATCTACTCGGAATATGTATTTAAAAGTAGAATCATAATACACATCAATAAGTTTTTGACATTTTTATTTGAATTTATAAATAGCAGACAGTTTCATTTATTACTCAACACATGCTTAAACACAAATGATTGTAGATGAAAAAATATTAGGGACTTTTTGCTTTTAATTTTATAAATGTTATTACAAGAACAAATTTATTTCACTTTATTTTACCACAGGCAAAAATTTTAGGGAATATTTAATGAATAAAGAACATAGCCAATGCTTTTTAACTTTACAATACATGATTTCAATAAAAACATAAAAAGGTCCATCGATCAATTAACTTATCCCAAAAACGTTAAGCTTTATAATCTCTTTCGCTTTATATGAATGTATAAATATTAAAAAGTGAACATTTAAATCTAAACTAGTGTAAGACGACACTTAACATTTCAGTTTGCTTGTGTACTGGTAGAGAAAAGCGCCAAGGCACCGCTGGCCAAGCCAATGGAAAAGATGTAGTTGACGACGGGAGCAGAGTTCTTTAACAAGAAAAAACTTATAAAAATAGTGATGGCCAAGAAGAGGGCATTATTATAGAAGATGGAGTAGGTGGTGGCCTCATAATCAGCAACTTCATTCTTTTTCCACAAAATTCGTTCTTCCTTTTCCTTACGCGTTACTTTCTTGTCATCGCCTATTTGACGGTTGACTTCTCTGGTAACAGCAGCTTCACGACGCACAGCGATTTTGTGTTTCAACTGGAATTTAACATTTTTATAGGCCATAGCCATTAAATAGGTGCTAGCGCCAGTCATAAGAACAAAGAATATAGCACTGGACAATAAATCCATACTGTGCACACGCCAGAAAAGCCCTAAAAGTTTAAACACATTTTATAGCAAAAACAAAAAACCGGACTATCGACGTGTCAAACAATACTTACAGATGGGGACAGCAGAAACGATGAATGCATTGCCGTAGAACAAAGCTGAAGATTTTGTGCTTACATTGCGACTAAAATCTTGTAAAAGAAGCTCTTCTTCCTTGGTAAATCCGGATGATTGTACTTTTTGTTGTTTCTTTTCCGCACCCATTTTATTTATTTGTATAATTATTTGAAGTTAAAACAAATTCAAGTGGAATACAATAGCGGCTACTTTGACGGGAATATACTAATGCAAACGGACCGAACTCCAAACACTACGAATACAAAACGAAAGCAAGTTGTTGTCAAAAAAGTAATGTGACGTGGTAACAGAGTTGCTATTATGAGCATAGTTGCCAAATTAATTGAATAAGAAATCGTCAAATTATTTGAAACATTTTGATCAAGGCGAATTAATATCAGGTGGCCTCAGTTCGGAGAGGATATTTTTTATCAATTTTTTTTTATATGAAGTTTGACATTATCGTGACGAAGAAGAGAGAGAAAATTATTTTTTATGTATGGAGTTTGACATTATAGTGAAGATAATAATAAACGCTTAAAAAATATTAAAATATATAAATATGTATGTATGAAAATGAGTGATAAAAATACAAAAAAGGTAAGAATATATTGTTTTAAAAATGATTTAACTCTTACAAATTGGTTAAATTTTTTAATTTAGTTTAATTTTTTAATATTGTTTTACATATAAGTATTTAAATCACTTTTATTTATGGTTTAAACACTTTTTTTAATTTTTAGTAAGTAAGGTAAGTTATGTTTCATGACTTTTCGCTGCGAGAAGTTCTCACTAAAGTTACAGAACATGGGTACTAGGTTCGTACAACTGTTTCAAGGCAAATTCAAAAAAATAATCAGCTGATTGACTGAGGCCACCTGATATAAATTTGCCTTGAACTGTTTGTTGTGATACCTGCGGGAGTGCTGAGTACCCAGGTACTCAATACTCTCGCAACTCTACTTTTTAATTCCTGCTTTTACTACAGATTAGTCAAGGCGAATTCATATACCATATGTTATTTCGCCATGAGATTAGTTTAATGTAGTTTGTGGTTAACTTACTTTTAGCCAAGGCGAATATATATCAGGTGGCCTCAGTTAATCAGCTGATTATTTTTTTTCGTCACGATAATGTCAAACTCCATACATAAAAAATAATTTTCTCTTTCTTCTTCGTCACGATAATGTCAAACTTCATATAAAAAAAAATTGTTAAAAAAAATCCTCCGAACTGAGGCCACCTGATATTAATTCGCCTTGCTTTTAGCCTTTTTTACATTTTATTGCAGTTTGTATTTAGTTTAAACAAGTAAAGTCTTTACAAGAAATACAACTTTTGTATTAATTTATTGTTTTTGTTATCAATTAGAATTTGTTGGGTAAAAACAACTTGTCTCATTTTCCCAATAGAGCGTTCAAAGTCCAATTTTGTTGTTTATTTTGTATATTTTAGTTTCTAAAATGCAATCCGTAGCCTTAAGAAAATGTATATTATTGTTTCGCCAGCCAGTCACACTCCTGCGCTGTATGTCTTCATCCTCTAGATCTAAATTGAGTATAGTCGAAGTAAATGATAAAACCGGAATAGCCACTATAACCATGAACCGTCCACCAGTTAATGGTTTAAATTTTGAACTGCTACGTGACATAAACAATTCTATTGATGAAATCGAATCAAATAAATGTCGCGGTTTAATATTAACATCGGTAAGGTTTTTAAAAAATGTATAGTCAGTAAAATTGTTAGCATAATGAAATGAATCAATGTTTAGTCTTCCAGTTCCATATTCTCTGCCGGCTTAGACATTATGGAAATGTATAAGCCCAACCAAGACAGATTAAAACAATTCTGGACTACCTTGCAAGATACCTGGCTGGCTTTGTACGGATCAAGTGTACCCACAGCGGCTGCTATAAATGCAAGTTTTGTCTATTATAAAAAAACATTTATTATATAAATTTATTTCTTTAGGGCCACTCACCAGCCGGCGGTTGTCTGTTGGCCACTAGCTGTGAATATCGTGTAATGCTACCCAATTTTACCGTTGGCCTTAATGAAACCAAATTGGGAATAGTGGCGCCCAAATGGTTTATGGCTTCCTTTTGTAATGTTTTGCCTCGCCGTGTGGCTGAAATGGCCTTGACCCAAGGCAAAATGTTTACCAGTGAGGAAGCACTTAATGCGGGTCTTGTCGATGAATTGGCACAAACAAAAGAAGAAGCGTTGGCTAAGTGTGAAAAGTTCTTTTCTACTTTTGCCAAAACTAATCCCTTTGCGCGCGCGATGACAAAACAACAGTTTAGATCGAAAGATTTACAACAACTTGAAGATGAAAAAGCCCAAGATTTAGAAGCTTTTCTATTCTTTGTTAATCAACCCAGTGTCCAAAAAGGGTTAGGCATTTACTTGGAGTCTTTAAAAAAGAAATCTAATTAATGTAAGGAGTCACACAAATTGTTTTTATAAACGAACATTAAAGTTTTAGAAATTGATTATTGTTCAATTGCATTTAAAATTTATTATGCATATACATATTTATATTTTCAAACTACATAGCAAGTTTACAGTCTTTCATTGAATTTAAAGTTTTTAATTATATTTTTTAATTAGCCTTCTTCATGGATCAGTTCATTTTGTACCTCTTGCTGCAACGATTGTAGATTTTCAGTCATCAGATCTAAAAACGTATTAATTTCTAGAACTTTTGCACGGTTACGATCCAGTTCATCTCTGCAAAAAAACAAATCAAATTGGACTTGAAATTAAGGACATTATTAAGAATCTAGATCAAAAATAAATCTTTCTGCTAAAGAAATCAATAAATAATATATGATTGTGTTCCTAAATGTGTCACGGATGTACGGTGCGCAGAGAGCAGGAAATTACATATTCACAAAAATTAAACGCAAATTATTTTTAAGAGAAACTACACAATTGAGGGATTCACAAGCAACTCATATGTCATATGTCCTAAAAATTTAAAATGGTTTAAGTTGCTTTTCATACTAAAAGTGTCCTAAAATAATATGACTCTGACTGCTATGTTTATTGTGCTGTCGTAAACTATCCTTAGTTAAACAGAAAAAGCAATAACAAAGAACTTAAACCATTTTAAATTTTTAGGACATAAGACAATATGATATCATAAGTTGCTTGTGAATCCCTCAAATATATCAATATGGTATTACTCGTAATACTGTATCGATATGTATGTATGTACATTGTAAACATGCATTCGTTTACGAAGTCAGCGTTATTTATTTTTGTAATACCTATGTGATATAAAAAATAGGTGAGTAAGTATTACAGGACAAAACGCTTAGGAAGTAGTGACAACTGAGCTAATACATAAAATACTTTTTATGCCGGTAACCATGCAGGCTATAGTGATACATAATTCCCAAATATAACTGATGCGACTTACTTATTTAATTTTTCGGTCATATCATCAATGAAGGCCTTGCTGCGTGTCATCAAACGATCTTCACGTTCGTCGATTCGTTGTGTATGGAAATCCTTCATGCCTGCTATAAGATTAGCTATTGCTTCACGATCATCTAAGCAAGGTCGAAGCGGTTCAGCAACGTTTTCAAAATCGTGTAAAGCTAATTTTGTTGCTACAAAGCGATTAACGATTTCGCCTAAATTATCAGAAAAACGAACTGCAATATCACGTATTTGTCCGAAATATGTCTGAGCTTGTTCTACGAATTTCGCGGATATTTCTTGAAGACGGCGTTGGAAAATAATTATAGTTTCCTAAAAGAGTTCATTTTTTATTTAACTATTTTAAGCATATTTCTTATGTTTTTAAAATAAACCTCTGTTGTTTCGTGCAAATGAAGTTCCTGGCTCATCAATTGCTGCCATACATTATTCACCATGTCATTGAACTGCAAAACTAAACGATCTAATTTATCTGAAAATTCAAGGCTCTTTTCTGTCTCCTCTTCACCCCGCATTTCTCTACGTTCTAAGTATTTGTGGCACACAATAGCTTTTTCGAATATATTCTCTTTGTACTTTTGGAATTCCTCTAATATTTCATGACCCATTTTTTGTACCACCAAGTGGCCTTCTTCCAAACATGTGTTGAACTCTTCAACTTCTATTTGACGTTCTTTGAATTTCTCCAAGCCCAGTTTATAAATTTGCTGCGTCAATTCAAAGATATCTTTGTCGTATTCTTCAGCAAGATCATCTGCTGCTGAGCCAACCATCATTAGGATTCGTCCATCATCGTCGCCCTTCCACAGTGACTCGTAGAGTTGATGTTCATTTAAGTGTTCAACAAAGCTAGAGGAAAGACGTTCTGCATCGCGTTCCTCTTTTGCTATTTGTGCACGATTTTGCAGTTCGATTTCTTCATTGGCTTCGATTTCACGAAGTTCTCGACTACAGGTAATAAAATTCAAAACTATTTTTTTTTCTACTCGATTTTTTGTAATAAATAAATACTTACTAATAACGTTCTTTAGCCTTCTGGCGATCATCGTCTTTGATGACCACATACTCGTAATACTTAACTTGTGGTAAAACAGCCGCAATATAGGTGGCTAAAGGAACATCTAAATTACTTGACAGAGGATTTCCTTCTAAATTGAGGACTTTTAAATTAGGTAAGAAGCGCAAGCGTTCAATCTGCGAAGCATAATTAGATTTTATGATTTTTTAAATTCAGTTCCTTTAGAAGCACACACATACCCCCTTTGTAGAATTTATTAGATTATTGCCCACACTTAAAATAATCAATTTTTCTAAAGTATCTAAGTTTTCCAATTTTGTTACCATGTTACTAAAGAGTGATAAAACTTCTAAATTTATTAATTTTTTTAAATTTTCAATTCGTTCTATGTAGTTAAAACTTAGATCAAGCTCTTTCAGATTTACAAGCATTTCAATATTTTCAATAACCTCGATGTTGTTGCAATTCAAAGCCAACTTGGTTAAATTTGGCAAAATCCATAAGTTATCTATGCGCAGAATATCTATTGAATATTATAAGGGTTTGATTTAAAAATATATATACATATGTGTGTATGTATGTATGTATGTATGTGTATTTTATACCAACTTTTAAAATCTAAACGCAATTTTGTTATGCGTTCATAAATAACTGGCTCCATTTGATGCAAGCGTGCCTCTTCACCTTTGTAACCGTCTTCCAAATAGGACTTTTCGATCATATTTTTACTTATAATACCGGGTTCAACTTCTGGATAAATAATCTCATTTAGGGTCTTGGAATTTTCCATCTTTTGTTTTGTAATAAATTAAGTAGATACAAATTTTTAATTTATTCGTTTACAAACGAAAAGTTTTTAAATGTTTTTTTGTGGTTGCCAAGCAAGTTGTTATATAGATATGTACATACATACATATCTATGTATGTATGTATGTATATATTTGTTTAGTTTACTGTACGGACACAATAAATCTTAGGGACGTGCGGGATATGTACTGCAGGGTGAAAAGATTCTGCAATAGTATATGTTTGCAGCACTTAATTTTTAAATTAGGCCGACATAAGATAATTTATCGTTGCCACATACAAGCAGGCGAGTTAGATGTTTTATAAATCGTCAAATTTTGAACAAAAACCATCAAAATCGTCAAATTTTTCGAAACAAATCGTTTAAAAAACAAAAAAAGTATCGTTTGAGACCAGCTTCTGAAAACTTTTTAACAAAGGGTCAGTAGATTTCCACATCTTATAAACACTTTATTCCGGGGATGGCTCTAATTTCTAAATTGTAATATCTGAAAAAATTTTTTTTGAGTAAAAATATTAGAAAAAACTAGTTGCTTTAGATAATAAAATAAATTAAGAATTAATATTTTATTTAAACGTTTAATTTACACAAAAAAAATGTAACCAAATATTTTAATTTTAAAAATATGTTAATTATTTACAATAAAATGTAACTCAAAATGATGTCATATAAATCTCTAAAAGCTTAAATTCGTGATGACTTAGCATTAAATCACAGTTTTTGTAACAATTTATAAAAATATAAAATCTTTAAAAAGCTTTGAAATAAGGAATATTTATAATATTTGATTTTAGTATTTAAAATTAGTGAGTTTTTATACCCATTACCACAGATGGCAAGGGTATATATAGGTTTGTCATTTCGTTTGTAATTTCTGCAATATTCATTTGCTACCCCATAAAGTATATATGTATGTATATATGTATATTCTGCATCCTTATAGATAGGGAAGTCGATTTAGTCATGTCCGTCTATCCGTCTGTCCGTGTGCTTATTGAAATCTAGTTTTCGTAGCTCCCATAGGTCACCAAGGGCTGTATGTGGTATCAAAGTTTTAAAAATACTTTCGAGTAAATCGGTATTGAAAACTGGCAAGATCCATCAATAACCGGCTGAGATATAAGCAAAAAACGACGACTGCCTCTTGTTTTTTTCTTACACAAAAAAATAATTATTTTGCAGGTTTGAGATAAACTAAAGATATATATGATAATAATTGGACAGTTTGGCGAAATAGGCCACACATGGTGAAGGGTATATAAAATTTGGACCAGCCAAATATAGCGCTCTTACTTGTTATTTCTAACTCCAGTAAGCAGAAGAAAAGTAATATTACTTGCACAAAATTACATGCATGAGGTATTTTTTTGTTGCAGGGCTTTTGCTTGAGCGATAGAGCACTATTGCAATCACACCGATTTTGGCAGAGGTATGTACAACTACAGGCACTACTTGTTGACACAGCCCAACGAACTGTTTATCTTAAAGGCGATGTAGCAGAAATGTATAACAAAATAGATAATTTTCTAAACACATACATACATATGTATGTTCATACATTAATTGATCCACTTTTATTGAAAACCTTATTTTTCAAATATAACGGACAAGAAAACCGATTACTAATTAACTGATATTTTATATTACATTGTTTTGGCCAGTACTCTTTTACACGGTCTCCAATGGTTACAACAAGTAAAGATTATTGTTACAAATTTCTTTTAAAGAAACAACCCTTGCTTGAAAATGTCTTCTACGTTAAAATGAGCACCTCTTGTGAAGTTTAATGCTAACCATTTTTAAGTGTTTTTTTGCAATTTATTTTTTGTATTTCTTTGAATAAGGAGTAAAGAGAGATTGGAAATGGTCAAAAAAATATACACAAGCAATTCTGCCTAACAGGTACAACTATTTGTTTTTGTTGCTGCAGTTTTTGTTTCATGTGGCGTATGTCCTATGTATGTATGTGTGGGTCGGTTGGTCAGGAAGTTTGTATTGTAATGATATTGTAATATTTAAAGGGTTAGTTTTTACAATGTAGATTTTGCTTAATTCTTCGGTTAAAGAAAGCTTAAACTTTCAATATACGTTTTCATATACATATGTATGTATGTAGATAGATTATCCGATCCACTAGGTTTGTCATTCCGTTTGTAATTTCTACAATATTCATTTGCGACCCTATAAAGTATATATATTCTGGATCCTTATAGATAGGGAAGTCGATTTAGTTATGTCCGCTTGTCCGTCTGTAGGTATATCCGTCTGTCCGTCTATCCTTCTGTCCGTGTGTTGGTTGAAATCAAGTTATCGTAGCTCCCATAGGTCACACAGGGTTGTATGTGGTATTAAACTTTTGGAAATACTTTCGAGAAAATCGGTATTGAAAACTGGCAATATCCATCTATAACCGACTGAGATATAAGCAAGAAAAGAAGACTACCTCTGTTTTTATACCCTTCACCAGAGGTGACAAGGGTATAATAAGTTTGTCATTCCGTTTGGAATTTCTACAATAAGTATATATATTCTGTATCCTTATAGATAGGGAAGTCGATTTATCCATGTCCGTCTGTTGAAATCAAGTTTTCTCAGGCCACCGATGTTGTACGGACACGTTATTGATATCAAACAATCAGAAACCAATAAAATCGGTAAATAACTGACCGAGATATAAGCCAAAAAAGACGACTACCAATTATTTCTTTTTTTACTCAAGACATGCCTTTTGGGGAATTTTAAAGAAACATTTTTTTCGAGTTATAATACATACATATAAGCAAAAAAAAATATTTTTTTTTCTTACACAAAAATTATTAGTGTTTTGAAAAAATTTTACTAATTGACACACATAGATACCTTCATAAATACACGTAGTGAAGGGTATATGTATAAGATTCGGCATAGCTGAATGAATATAGCGCTCTTACTTGTTTTTGTTTTTATTTTTTACACAAGGAAGTTATTGTTTTGCAGCTTTGAGATAACCTATATATAGATTTGAAAAAAATTGGACCATTGCCCAAATGGGCCACCCATGGTGAAGGGTATATAAAATTTGGCCCGGCCAAACATAGCGCTCTTACTTGTTATAAACGCATTTATCCATTATTGCCATAAGTAGTAAATATTTAAAAGAAATTATTTTTATTTATAAAACATAGTATAGCAATACTAAAAAATTTAACAATTGTAAATGAAACTTTAACAAGAGGATGATTAGTTGGAGTACAACTAATTTTATTCATGATTAACTTATTAGCACTTTAAACTAGGTTTAATCTATAAGCGAAAAACTAGCGTTAATTCAATTTTACATTCTGTATGCGTGTCTAGTCCTTACCCTGCAGTAAGCCTGGGGTCAAGTGTCTACAAGTCACCACCTTTGTCGACTATTGTGGTGACTTTTTGGTCTCCAAGTCACCACTTTTGTTGACTATTGTGGTGACTTTTTGGTGATATTGTCAACAAAATATCAATACTTTTTATTTTGCAAGTAAAAAGTACCAACAGTGTAAACTAAAGTCTACTAGTGAATCACTAGTTTCAATGTCTGCATATGGTCCCAAAAGAGCTACCTAGTCAATAGTAACAATGTCAGTAGTGGATTTTCAATGACACACACATGTTAAATGTCTATAGTAAATAGACTTGGCTGGGGTTTTAATAAGTCACTAGTACTGGTGACTGTGTCAATAGTAAGTTAGTACAGTTCCACTATTACCATTTCCTGCAAGGTATAGACCACACACTCCTTCGTTTATTTCCTCGCTTACTCGTCCGTGAACTCTCTTTCACCCATTCGTTAGTTTACTAACTTTTTTACACGCAACCACACAAACATGTTTCTGTTTTCGCTCTTGACGTCTTATAAAATTCGTTATTGTTTTTGTTGTTGTTTGAAATGTAAAGTAAACTCTCTTATTGCTAGATCCGCTGAAAGTCTTGGCAACGTCTATTACCACTGCTAGTTACCTTCGTGGTTGTTGTGGTATCAGTTTTATACGTTTTTTTATGATAAAAACTATTTTCAAGCGTCACAATTTGAAAATATATATCAAAAAAATTTTCAATAATCTGTAAAGAAAATTTTAAAGTGGAAAAAAATATTGTAAATTTAATATTTTGCTGTATAAAAGTATACATACATATTAAAAAAACTGTGTTAGTCATGTTTGTTTATAAAAACCGACAAATTTTTTATTATAGCCAGAAATTAGTATTGATTTAATCGATAAATACAGCAATTAAATCCTTGTGAATAAAAGCAAAACGAAAAACAACAAGCAGCAGTTTAGTCTGTCGATTTGACTAACTGTTAGCCTTAGTTCAGTAATAGTTAAACAAGATGTAAGTGAATCAATAATATTTGGTAAAATTATTTATTTATTTTTATTTCTAAACAACTTCCAATTTCTGATATACAACGGGTGTAAAAGTATGACCCATAAGAGTGCGTTTTTGAATTATAAAAAAAAAAATATAATAAAATAAAATAATTATATGTAAAAAAATAAAATAAAATTTCTTTATCAAAACATATAAACATGTGCATAACATGAGCTTATGCTAAGGTACATACATACATATAAGTATTTAAAGCAATTAACAAATATACTATCATTTCTACATTCATATGTATGTATGTATGTACATACTTGAAAATGTGCTACAAAGTACTAAACGCATCTAAATGTTTCCAAGTTTGTGTGTTTCTGTTCTATACAGTTCTGTATAGTATTTTGTAATAATATATTTTTAAAAAAAGTTGTTAAAAATATTTGTTGGAAAAAATGTTATAATTTCAAAAATAATCGTTTTCATATAAACGTGTGTATTTTGTTTTGGACGTATGTACAGTAGTTGGCAGCCTGTTTAAAGACAGTTCTGATTAAAAACAAGTAAGAGCGCTATATTTGGCTGTGCCAAATCTTATATACCCTTTACTGCGTGTATGTACGTAAAAAAAGATAACTTTTGTGCCTATATCTAAAAAAATTTTTTTTAGTGAAATTTCTCACAAGGCATGTCTTACACACAAATATAATCATTTTTGTGTAAAAAATAAAATAAAATATAAATTTTTTTTGCTTATATCTCGTTAATTGTAGGATTTCGGCAATTTTCAATAGCAAG
>NDXZ01001273.1:0-12369 GCA_003055125.1 Paykullia maculata
GTTATTGATATCCCTGCTTAAAGTCCTGATATTAACCCTATAGAAAATTTTTGGGTTCATCTAAAGTAAAAAAAAAACGAATTAATAAGTTTCATTTTAGAATAGTGGGGAAAAATACCGTTATAATATAGCATTCAAGAGATAATTTACTTAATATTAGACGTTTTTAGTCAGTTATTGGTGCTCAAGTTGGAAAAGCAAAAAAATTTCAACAAAAAACATTAAAAATGTAAAATAAACTAAATATTTTATCAAGTGTGAAAACATTGAATTGTTTTCCTTTTTTTAATATACGCGATACTATTTTTATTGAAATTAAATCTTTTTGTTATTTATTATATTAAAAAACATATAAATATTTCAACTATGTTGAAAAAAAATATAAAAAAGTTGATTATTTATAAATAGAATCGAATTTTTTTTTAATTTTTTTTCTCTTTGTGAAAACATTTATTTGACAAACTGTATGTATTACACAAAACAAATTTGGTTCGGAATTTTTCACTTACGAATAAAATATTTCGTATTCGGAATACAACCGAATCTCCGTCGCGTTGCCAGCTGCCAAAAATGTAATAACAGTCAAGTTTAATGATAATGGCAATTGTAAAATTGTAAATGCCAGCTGGCAACGCAACTATAGCTCTGTTGCCATCCACAATCGAACCACAAATGAAACTTTCTATTTCATAATTTATTTTAAAATAAATAAAATTATAAAATATTTATACATTCATACATATATGTATATTTGACATTGTTTGTATTTGGAAAATGGTTTTGCGTGTTCCAACACTTTTGGGGTTAGTTTAATAATTTGAAAGAGTACTCGTAAATTTACCTTTACTCTTGTCAGTCCGAAATTATCTTAAATCATCTCGAACACAGCTTTTAAATTAAATTTCAAGTTTTACCATAATTCAAAACAAATTTTACAAAAAAAATTAACTACAACACTTTAAAGAAACAAGAAATAAAGAAAAAACTTTTATATTTGTTAACAAAATTTAGGCTTCAGTTTTGCCAAAAAGTTCAGTTTTCTTTTGGAAATGTGCAAATAAGTTTAAAAGTTCCTGTTCTTTGTTTTTAATGCGACTTTTGATATCAGTAATCGACTCAGTTTTAGGTCTTTCACGTTTCAATATTTCATCCATGGATGCAATCAATCTAAATGATAATATAAATTTAAAAACCAGTTTTATTTTTAGCAAAATTCTAAAAACTTACTTTCGATCTTCGTCTAAAATAGTCTCCCTTAACTTATGGGGATTGCGTGTTATATAACTTTTATCCAGAAATTCTTTTAAAGCATCTAAATGTCTTTCATCCTTCTGAGAGTGTTCTTCGAACTTGCGTCTGGACATCAAAAGTTTTTTAGTTTCAATTTCTTTGCGCATTTTATCGATCTCATTAGTAACAGATTTAGATGGCAACACTATCTTAAGATCGCCGATTATAAGAGAATGATTAAGGATTTCACTTTCATTCGTTTGTATAGCAGTTTCAGCAATTTCTCGAGGTGTATTATTATTCACAGATCCATTTTCGACACTTTCTTCCAGTGGCACTTGGCTATTGCGACTACCTACTCTCTTATACGTATTAGTTAGGGAAGACTTTGTGATTTTAGTGGCTGTCGTCATCTTATTGCCAGATGTTATAGGTATATTCGATTTTTTTGTCTGTTCTGATCTTAGAGTTTCTCTTTTAGTTACTGAAGTCACTTTGCCGACCAATGTGGCTGTGGTAACTGGTTGCCTGGACACTTTTGAGCTCCTAAGGACTGTAAATTTCGATTTGCTTAGATTGCCATTAATAAATGGTGTTGGCATTAATAATCGACTGTTAACAGCTGCCATTTTAGGGTCTATACACATAGGAGGTAGTCTTTGATTAAAAGATTTTTTCGAATTTATAAAAGATTTTGGGACTTGCGGTTGACGTGTCTTGATTTCACAGTTATACATTTTGAATTTTTGCAATTTAGTTTATTGAAATTTGAGTAAATTATTTCTGGCGAAAATTTCTTCGTTGGAAATTTCAGTTCAAAATTTTGAATATAATTTCAAAAAAGTTTTGATTAAACTAAATTTTAGGCAACAGTTACAGTATGCAGCAAAAGTATGGAGTTAAAGTTTTAAAACAAGTAAAACATTTTGGTGTAGAGGAACACAAGTAGTTACATTTAAAAAAAAATTATTTAAAAAGAAAGAGTTTTATTACAATTAAAAGCTTTAAGAGTTTATTTAAAGTTTTTTGGCCAGCGACATAGTTTGGGCTTTGTGAGTACCTAGCGGTAAAGAGCAGAAGAAACGATGCCTTTCAAGTAATAGTAGGTGCGAAAAAGACATCTTTAAATATACGCACTGCGTCGTATGCGGTATGACGAATTGTTCCGTCCTGTTGGAACCACATGTCTTTCAATTGCAGATTGTTAACTTTTAATTAAAAAAAATTTAGTTATAATAGCGTTAACGTTGTCTCTCTAACGTAACTGCACACCACACGTTGCCTTTAAGAGTATTCAATGGTACTTCATGAATTTTGTGTAGATTTTCGGTATCCCAAAACCGTAAGTTTAACATCTTGCCATGACCGCTGGAAAAAATGAATTTCATCGCTTTGATGGAAAATTATCCACTTAGTCGTTGAGCTGCAGAATCTTGTGGCTATACCAACGCCACAGTCGTTTGGTAACAACCGTTTGAATGGAAATATTTTCAAGTCCAATATCAAAATACGGTGCAGGGAACGTGGCGAAATGTGCAATTATTAAGCATGTTTTCTTGCGGATGTCTCGGGCTCCTCTACCGCATTTTAACGCGTTGCCTTGATGTTTTCTATGGAACGTCCAAGTTTGCGTTGTGGTACTGCAAAATAATGTAATTTAAAAGAAAAAGAAATCCAAAGTCAAATAACTTGGCGATTTGGAGAAATAACGCTTTTGTGAGTTATGCTTACTTGGTAATTCTGGCCCTATATAGCTCTCAGTTGACGGTATCTTTTCCAACGGCCTTAATTTTTAAAGAGGTAAGGATCAATTGGCCCATAAATCGCACCAAGCAGTGCTGTTTGTGGAGGTAACGTTGCCTGGAAAATCTCTCGTGAATTTTGTTTTTAAAATGCCAAAAATGAGCCTAATTTCTAAACAGAATATTGCGATACAATAGAAAGTTGACCAAAAGATACCGGCTTTAGTTTTTGCATCAGCTGGATTTTAAAAGGTAGCTGGCGGAGACCTTTACGTAAATTTTCGCTGAAGTAGATTTAAACAGTTGCAGCGTCCTCTTCAATACTACGCTCTACATTAGCAATTATGCATTATCAATTGGCGTATACTCTGTGCAAAAATGATCTATGGGTAATCGATTAAGGTCTGTTGTTATAACATACCTTTAAAGTACGTGTTAGCTAAAAGTAACTTAAGCTTAAATGAATAAAAAAATAAAATGAGTTAACCTTCATTAAAAGCTTAAGACAAGATAATTTTCCTATTTACGTTTAACGGTCACTTTAAGCTTAAAGTATGCCTTTAATAACGAAGAACTATTAACATTGTATCTTTTGGCTATTGAAAAGTTATAACAACGGGCTCATTGTCATTCAGATGGACAAGTATATCGACTGTTACATGGACGTCGCGCAAGGTAGCATTCCCAAGCTAAACTATTATGTGATATTGCAATTTTGGTGATGGTCTATTAATAATAAAATTTGAAACCATAATAAGCCCCAATTTTCAAAGCAGAAATTGAATGGTAGAAAGACGAGGGGTGGAAGAGGTAGAGTGCGTAGTACAAAGAAAAATAAAAACATTTTTGCCTTTCAATTTATGCTTTTTAAATTGGGACTGACCACAATTTATACGACTGCCTCGTTTTTTTTAATATTTTTTTTTACTCAAAAATTATTATATGTATTTGTGTCTTTTGGAAAATTTTAAAGAAAAAAATATTTAATTTTTAAGCAAAAAAAAAAATTTTTTTTAATGTTGTTTTACACAAAAAAAAAAGATTATATTTGTGTGTTTTGAAAAAAATTACTAATATACACACATATTTACATACATAAATACACGTAAACGACTGGACCGATTTGAATGATTTTTTTTGTATGCGTTTGGGTGGCGCCCTGGATGGTTTAGATTCACAAATCAGCCCGGTAGAGGGCGTAAAATAGGCAAAGGGGTAAAATCTCCCCCTCCCCCACCGTTAGACTGATTTTTTTGAAATGTTTACAACATGTTACGTATAGACTAAAAAGAACAATAGGCTAACATTTTTTGGGACATTTTGGACGCCACGCCCACTTTCTACCTACATATACATATATGTAAAATAGGACCGATTTTTATAAAATTTTATATGTGTATTTGTAAGGTATGATAATAGGTCATAGGGTATATTTCATATCGCTAGAGGGCGTAAAATAGGGCAAAGCGGTAAAATTTCGCCCTCTCTTACCGATAGACCGATTTTTTTGAAATTTTTATAGTATGTTGCTGATAGTCTCAAAGGAACAAGAGGCTAACACTTTTTTGAAAATTTTGGATGCCACGCACACTTTTCACCTATATACGTAAAAAGACATTTTTAACTTTTAGGGTACTTTTTTAGATTTTTTGAGCTTATGAGTCTAGAAATGCAAAATTAGGGCCAATCGCTCCTAATTGGGATAAAAAATCGTATAGGGGCAAAAAAGTATTTTTTTAACTTTTTTTATTTGGCAGAACGACGTTTGCCGGTCAGCTAGTTAATCTCAAAACTTTTTAATAATTTTTATTTTGGCTTAAAGTTCTTCCCCTATATTCATAAACAATTTTAAAGTTTACTGAAGGTTTATTGAACGGTTTTTGTATAAAAATTTCGTTCAATAAACCTTCAATAAACTTAAAAATTGTTTATAAATATGGGAGCTTATATTTTGAAAGTGTGATATATTGAAAATGTTATTTGTTTTATTTTTTTTATATATTAAAAATTTAGTTGTTCCCATATGATATTAGCCGAGTGGAATGCATTTTCGAAACCAACTACGATCTCATCGTCAGCACTCTTTTTCTTATTGGTACTATTGTTATTGAATGTTAATTTTATCTATTTAAACTTCAATCTTGTAGAAACAGCAACTGGAAATTGTTTTTCATATAATTAATGTTATTATTTTTTTTGAATATCTTCTGATCATGGTAACGGTTTTTAAAAAGTTTTGGTATTTTGCTACGAGCACGAAATACAAAAAAAAACTTAAATTTTACTTCTTTATAAAGAAGTAAAATTGCGAATGTGTACAGGATTTTTTCTAAAAAAGTATAGGGACCTTTTAAGAAGCCTTTACTAAAGGGCAGAAAGGAACGAGTGTCGAATCTTTTAAATGTTCTAAGAAGGCCTGTGTAGTGAATGCCTTGTAAATTTTGCCGCAATATATTAAGTAAATTGCTGAAATATTTGTTTGTTTTGTAAAAAAAAAAAGTTCGTAATAAAGTAAACTTTAAGAAAGAATATTATTCACAACAAAAACATCAAAGTTTAATTTAAGAAAAAAACTATAGTTTTTTTAAAAAGGTAAAAATATAACAAAATTTAGATATAAGTTTTAGGAAAAAAAAAAACTTAAAATTTATAAAAAAAAATCTTTGATTAATTTTTTTCGTGCTCTATTTTACAGTTGATAAAAAGTGTCGTAACTTTAATCCTAAAAAACAGGTAGTGGAAATAAAGCCCCATTTGACATTGGCATTCTTTAATAATGATTGTGTTTTGTTGTTGTTGTTTTATTTTATTTAGTTTTTCTTGCGAGTTATGTCAACATTACACACAAATAATGTAATTTTAAGTATTTTTTCCTTAAAAATATTTTGTCAGTAGTACATACATATTTGCTTTTGTCTATAAGTATGTATATATGTATGTATGTGTTTATAAGTAAATAAAAAGAAAAGCAAGAAGAAAATAAGTTTCATTTTCGAAAATTTCATTTCCTTTATTTGTATTTTGTGTTTGTGTTGCTTGTTAAGGAAATAGTAAAGACTTTTTTAATGAGAAAACTTTGTTTTTGCATGCATCTGAGTTAGATGAAAATGAAACAGAGGAACAAGAAGAGGCAATAGATGATGAACCAAGCAACAACAACAATAGCACCAAAACTAATAATAACAAGAGATTGTATGTATGGTGTGTGTGTGTGTGTGTGTGTTTAGTTATATACTTAATACAAGCACTGTTGAATGTTAAATTCAACATTTTACAAGTTTTTTTTTTATTTTTTTATAAAAAATTTATTTTTTGTTTCTATTTTTGAAAAGAACAATCGCGGTTTTGCCATTGTTTATGATGCACGAAAAAAAAGAAGATAAAAACACTGGATATGTTATTTATGTTGTTGATATTTGCTCAAAGAAACAATATCAGTTGAAAAAAAATAAAGACACAAACGGAAATTAAAAAGTTTAAAAATACGGTTAAATAGGTATAAAGAAACAACAAAAATAAAATACGCCAAAGTATTTTTGCTGGAAGAGCTGGTTGCAACACCAACCCCCGTAAGGAAGAATGACATAAACTATTTGCCAACATCATTAATATTAAATATACATAGATGACTTATTTCTCAAGCCAAAAACATGAAAAGGTTAAATCCATTACAAACAGCAAAGATGCCAAAGTGTTGAAAGGAAATTAAAATTTGGCTTTTTGCACCTTTGTTGAAAAAAGTAAAAATAAATTTTAAAGTGTATGTGGGTCGCGTGTACTTGCGGTTTGGCAATAACTAAGGACTGCACAAAACATTCTAAAATGTAAACACTGCATTACTCTACAAAACTTCCAAGCACTGTAGTTAAGTGAAGCCTAATTATAAGATCAAAGACTATTGTGTTTTGTTGTTTAAAAAAACAAACATGTTCTGTTGCAAAGAAATATGTATATTTAAAAACAAAAAATAATTTGAGGGAGAGTAAAAAACGGTTAATCATAGCAAGTGCAGTGAGTGCAGTAAATCGAATGTAAACAGAAAAGAAAACACTTACAAATTTTAAAAATCCCCAAATCCTGTATATTTTTTAATAATAGTTTTTGGAATTTTGAAATACTTAAATTCCTATAAAAAACGATTTTATAGTTATTTCCTAAACCCTTATCATCTATACAGACTAACACACTATTAACTAGTTTATCCAGGCATTTAAACATATGTATATATTTAAAAAAGTTTAATTGACTTAATTTGATTTCTTGACATGAACAAGTTAGTCTATCCTTCAAAATGCATTTCTTTATTTTAAATTGTTATTTCTTTTTTTTTTTCGAGAAAATTTAATATATTCTTTTTCACGATATACATATCTTAATGTATGCGCTGTAAATACAATTTTGACTTTGCCTTGCATCGGACTGTAAATATATAAAAAAATTAGAATTTTTTAATAAATGTTTTTTTTTTTTAAATTTTGTTACATCCCAATCGGCAACGTCATCTTAAAAATAGAAATTTCATTTAGAGTTAACTACAAACAACTTAAATTTTTCAATATAAAAAGCCTTGAAACGAATTCCAGCACAATTTAATACAATTGATGTTAGATGAATACAAAAAAAAAAAAAAAATAACAACAATTAATTCACAGTGATGCATTGCATCCTGCTGGTATTTAACAAACAACCCCCTGCTATCTGACCTTATTCACAACTACCACTCATTGCTTCAATCTCAAAAACATTAACAGGAAATCAAATGAAAATGTAAACTGTTGGTGGAAAAAACAAAATTACAAAGAAACTTAATAATGTTTAAAAGGAAAAAGGGGGAAAAAGAAGACTTTTAATGGTTGTGGTAAATATCATTCTCACTCAACTAGTGGTAGAATATATGAATATCAGCAACAATCAATCACCATATTATATTTCCTATTAAACTAAGAGTTACATCCAACACTAAAATACCCATCAAAGAGTGCCGATGGTGAAACCGTAGTTGGTTTCGAAAATGCATTTCACTCGTCTAGTTTCGGGAAAACTTACGTTTTTAGAATATTCTCTCATTTATCACAAACAAAAATTATTTTCTTCATAATAAAGAAATTTAAAAATGAACTTGAGCCAGAATAAAACGAAAATATGTTATGATAAAAAAGTTCGACTAAAAATAGAAATTATTTAGAAAACTTTTAAGAAATGCTTTTTTAATAACAATTAACTACAATTTATTTTGATAAATGCATATTATCGTTTCTTAGTGTGGGCTTTATACTTTTTTATGTGTGCATAAAAGCTTTGGACCTTTCATTATTTGCATAATAACAAAACCGTTAATGAAATGAATTGAAAGTATTTAAGTGACAAAAGTCGTATTTATGCACTTAAAACCTACAATAGCTTCTAAAAATTTTTTGCATTATGATGAACTTTAAATACTCTCCATTAATAACAAAGACTAACCTTTTATGTTGAACAAGAATCAAATTTTAAGAAATTTAGGAATTTTATTGTTTTTGTAAGAAAGGGTGTTTTTATAGCCATTTTAATATTTTAAATTACAAATATTTTTCTAACAGTTTAAAAAATAATTCATTTTAGTTTTTTTTCTGGATGTAAATATCATCTATTTAACTCAAAGTTATTTGGATTATTAGAATAAAACTAGTGATAATAAAGAATAATAATATAAAAAGAAAAGTTGAAAATAGTTGTTGAAGTAAATTTCGTTCTCACTCATTAAGTGGTAGGAAATATAAATATGTATAGGCGACAGACAGTCACCATACCCTATTTCCTAATAAACTGTGAGTTAAATAGATGATATTTACACTATTCACCGATCAAAGAGTGCTGAAGATGAAATCCGTAACTGGTTTCGAAATGCATTCCACTCGGCTAGTGTCAGCAAAAAACTTACTTTTCAAAAAAATTATTCATTCATTATCACAAATAAAAAACTAAATTTCTTTTAAAATTTAAAAATGAACTTGAGCCGGAATAAAACTAAAATTAATTGTCTGAAAAAACAAATAAAAGTTCGTAATAAAAAATATTTAAAAAATTCTACTTTAAAAAAATATTTACAAACTTATGAGAAAACTCGATTGGAAAACAAGTAAGAGCGCTATATTCGGCTATACCGAATCTTATATACCCTTCACTACGTTTTCTATGTGTGTATATTAGTAAAATTTTTTCAAAATACACAATCATTTTTGGCTTTTTTTCCAATATAATCATTTTTGTGTTAAAAAAAAAAAAAAAAAAATAAAAATTTTTTTTTGCTTATATCTCGAAAAAAAAAAATTTTTTTTACTTAAAAATTGAAAATGTTTCTCTTTAAAATTCGCCAAAAGACATGTCTTACCCATATATATAATAATTTTTGAGTAAAAAAAAAAATTTTTTTAAAAACGAGGCAGTCGTCTTTTTTTGCTTATATCTCGGCCGGTTATAGATGGATCTTGCCAGTTTTCAATACCGATTTTCTCGTAAGCATTTCCAAAAGTTTGATACCACATACAAGCCTGAGTGACCTACGGGAGCTACGTAAACTTGATTTCAACATACACACGGACAGACGGACAGACGGACATGGCTAAATCGACTTCCCTATCTATAAGGATATATATACTTTATAGGGTCGCAAATGGATATTGAAGAAATTACAAACGGAATGACAAACCTATATATACCCTTACCACATGTGTGTGTGTGAAGGGTATAAAAAAAATTGCAATGAAAATAGTTAAGTTTAGGTCACTGTATCTGCGACTAAATTAAAATGTTTTTCTTTTTTTTTCATAATATTCTGAAAGGTCAACTCCTTTTCTTTAGATGTTCCGAGTTTTAAATAAGTCCTAATATGGAGTAGTGAAGTTACATACATATATATTTATGTTTCAATTTGTTTCAATCAGCACAAAACATTGCCCAGATATTGATGTTAAATCGCACATACGCTCATGTTGTGTTTGTACAAGTACACACGTTTGTAAGTGAATGCAGAGATTTGTTGTGATGTTTATGATGATGGTGTGATGTTGTGTTAAATTATTTCAAGAGATTGACTCATATTTTATTACATAACTTTGCTCCTATCAAACAGATTTGGAAATATTTGCTTTGCACAAGGTTACATCGGTCCGTGGAAAATTGATTGGGGGAATTATGTGTCAGTTTGTTGAATAGATTTATAATAAACATATTTTGTAAAATAATTATGGGACTATAATTTGTTTTTTTTACTCAGAAAACCATAAATAACATAGGCTCTTTTAATTTATAAAAGTTTTTTTTTAAAACCAATTTTTTTTCATTTTAAATACTCCTTGAAAAACGATGTAGCAGATTTGTCTTACCACAGACAGACAGATACACAAAAGATAAACACATGGACATTACTAAAGCGTTTCAGGAAGTTACAAAGGCTAAGTGTATTCTTTGTCACCGCCAAATTACCCTACTTCCTGGGGGGTCTTAATTACTTTACAAAAATTTGGTTTATTTATTGTTTAAGTAAGGGACCAAAATGGTTCTCAGGTGGACTTAGCACATCTCTCCCCCAGACAGGCCTATCTACACCGGTCTACTTTGTTGAGCTTTAAAAAACAGTTCTTGGTGTTACAGAAGGAAGAACAAACTTATGCATATACTACCTTCTTCGCTGGAGTGGATGGGGGCATAATAAAATTAAATGTTTTTTTGGGATACTGTGTACATATTGCATTTCGATTTCTTAATTTGTAAAGATTTTATAAATTAAGGAATAAAATTAATACAAATTATATAAAGAATGGGCACACGTGTATAATAATTATATACAAATTTATTCGCTTATTTTTATTTTAGACTTTCTGGTAATATTTTGATTTGGATTTTGCTTTGATTTGTGTCGTTAATAGATGTGTTTGAAAATTCAAACACCGACCGACACCCAAATTCGTTCAATTAAAGCTGCTCTGCATAAAATCACCAAATGTATCCCATTGATTTTTGTTTGTTACTTTTTCCTTTTGGTAAAGCAAAGTGATGTCTGTTATATTTTGCTTTTTTTTATAAACTATAGTTAAAGATAAGTGTTGCCAATTAAGCATATTTAATGTCAATTAAAGCAACTTTCCAAATTTACTTGTTATAAAAGAATTCTTTAATCATTTTCAATTGTTTTGGATTTTTTCAAAATTTAAATTTTATTTAGAACTTTTTCTTTAATAAATTATGCATATTTTAGTTTTTTAACTTTTTGGCAACACTGTCAAGGGTATACATACATACGTATAGTATGTATATGAATTGATGCAGTAGACTATATTGTTATTTACTTTTTTTTGTTGTTTCTTGTGTGACGAGATGCTGGACATTTTATTTTTGCTGTGATTTGCACAGCAATTGCTTTGACAGTGCAATTAGTTCTAAAAATCCTTTCAAAAATATCTTTAACTCATTCAAGACTAAAAAGCTGCTATGCATGTGAAAAATTCTAGTATTGCTGTTGTTGTTGTTTTTGTTGTTGTTGCTTTTGCAATGGAGTGGTATGATAATAATTCGATTTCGTAACAAAACATGATTGCATTCAAAAGGCTACAATTTGATTGACAATTTGCAAATGGTGTAACTAGCAGTCAATAATATACTTTTTCCATACAGCCCTTTTAACTCGTAATATTGCACAATTGAAGATTATTTATCTAATCGTTGCGAAATTGTGCGAGTGTGAAAGAAATGAACATTATCATTCATTAATGCCTAAAAATGCATTAAAAAACATGTTATTTTGGTAATTTAAAGAAGAAATTTGTTTTTAGTTTTATTTAAGTATGTTTGAATTAAAATATTATATGTAGATTGCTATTTAATATATTAAATACATTTTTTTAAATTTTAACATACAATATATTAAATAAATTTTTTAAATTTAAACCACTTTTTGTTGTCATTACTTTTGTCTTTTTATCTAAAGAAAAAAAGAGTAGCACTAATGACTTTTCGATTATCAATCACTGAACGTATTACTTTTCATGGAGAAAAATTGTATTTTAGGTTTTATTTCACACACTTTTAATGATTGGCCTTTACAAGACGAACTGATAATTGAACCTTAAACCTAAACTACAAGTTGGTTGAAATCGCATCCTCGCATTAAAAATTTTCTATTACTGTTGCATTTTTTTATTGTATTTTATCAAGCCACTGCACACGTGATTGAAGGGATCCACGTAAATCACGTATTCTTGTGTTTTTGTTTATTTGTTTTAATAGCATGAGCATGCTTTAAAATAAGTATAAAAAAATTGGTGCAAGATTTCGTGGTTTAAATTTACCTCGTGCGTGAAAATGTATGATTAAATTTCTTGGTTGTTGGAAAATAATCAGGCACACATCTCAAGTATAG
>NDXZ01001277.1:0-13637 GCA_003055125.1 Paykullia maculata
ATATATCTTTTAACTTGTGTAAAAAATACTAAACAGAATTTGTATGTTAAATAAATATCGAATATATATATATATATATTCCTTTAACTGCCACTGGAGCATAGGGCGCCAAACAAACTTAAGGTTTGTTTCTACATACACCATAGGGCTTTAAAAAGTTGATTTAGACAGTCGGACAAATGGTTAGATGGAAATGGCTTAATATTAATTAATATTGCGAAAGTTACAAACGGAATGAAAAACGTATATTATATACATTTGCCACCTGTAGTGAACGGTGTAAAAACTAAAAAAAAAATAACTGAGAAAATTAAATTACTTTAAAATAGTTCAAAGTAGAAAAAGATTTCACTATATAAATAAACTTGTGATTTGTTATGCGAGTGCAATTCAAACATGTCTTTAGCAACTTATCTAGATTGTAGTAGATTCATATAAATTCCTAGAATGAATTTTTATGCGTTAACAACAGAACGCATATAATATGTACATATAATTCAAAACTTTATATTGACAATATATAACTTAAATCATTTGCAAACTTTTGTTTCAGTTGTTTTGTTGTTTTCATTTAGTTAATAATAATTATATGGAAATAATTAAAATTTTTTAGAATTTTGATGAATTTCATAACTAAAATAACTATTCAGGTATTAAAAAAGATCTGTATGTGTATACTTTTTGCTCTGCTTTTGAATACAAATTAAATCGTGCAAGCTAAAAAAAAGAACCGCTACTTACTAGAAGCTAAATATACAATACGAGCAATTCTCTCGTTACATGTATGTATATAAGTATTAATGTTTGTTAGCCATGTGTTCAGTCTTCATAGAAACGGCAACAACATTTTAAAACATATGGCTTGAGTTGTTATATACATACATATAATATGTTTGTTGCACTATGGTGTATCCCGTTGACATTTACTCCTTTTCTAGTTGCAATACATTGCAGTAGAAAATGTTGTTTGGATAAGTGTGTGTGTGGGTGTGTGTTTGTCGCATGCTCAGTGGTATTTAGATGGTCATTTCTGTTGGCTGTAAAAGGATAAAATTTATGACATGTCACGTAATTACTACTCTCTGCTGCAGTAACAAACTTAGTTATACAACACTAAATGCATTTCTATACAAAAAAGTTAATTTTTTTCCTTGAAATACAATGTGCAACGTTTTGTATGATTAGCTCTATATGTTTTTAGTGACCAAATCCTTTCTTCTTTTTTTTAGTTGTTAGTCCCTTATTGCCCGGTTGTACATTTGCGAGCACTTTCCATTATTTTTTTTTCTTCAAATAGATTTTTTTAATGTTTTTATTTTAAATGAACAGATTCCATACTAAAAGCGTTGATGTTGTTGTTGTTTTGTATCCTTTTGTATTTGCTTTTACAACTATTCGAATTAGTTTTGGTACACATATATACATCGGTTTTTTTGTGTATGTGTGTGTATTTGTTAACTAACTAGCGAAATGATCATTTAGTGGACTCTAGGTTAGTTGTTTTGTACAAAGTACATTTTAAGTTGTTATTTTAAGTGTTAAATGGCATTCAATACTTCATAGTGTGTGTGTCTGTTGTTTGCCAAATAAAAAGGGATTTTTAATCCTTTTTTGGTTTACTTTTTGCTTTGACTTGGAGGCTGTAAATGTTGTCATCATTATGAATTATTACAGTTAATGAGAAAAGCAATAATTTAAGCCATTAAAAATTGTTTATTCCTGTTGTGCTGCTTTGTTATTTGATTTCAGTCAGGAGTTTGAAATCTTACTTTAAGATTAAAAAATGTTTGCCATAGAAATTTTTTGTTGTCTTTAAGGCTCACGCATATTAAAATTAATTATTTTTAATTTTAATTGCATTACGTTTACTTCTAAATTACAGAGAAAAGAAAATAGAAGATAAAAATGTTAATTAAGAAAAATGTAAATAAATAATAAAGAAATTATAGAATTTAATAATTTTTTTTATTTTATATATGTACATCATATGTTAATTAATATATCTGTAGCAATAAATCATAATGGCTTAAGTCGAAATTTCGTGTTTTGAGATATAAAGGGTTTTGTCTAAAATCAATTGTGTTTGGTTTTTATATAAAATGTTTAGCCACAGAGAAAGATGCACATTTCTTTAGATCAAAACTGTCATTTAAAAAAATTTTTTTTTAGTTAATATTCGTTGTTTTTTAGTTAAGATGTTATGAAAAAATCCATTGGCAGAAAAATAAAAACTTTAGCTACTATTTTGAATGGCAAAATAATTTTTATTGATAGCAAGTCGAGATTAGTGCTTTAGGTTAAATTGAAAAATGCGGTTAACCTGAGATAAGCTAATTTTTAAAAAGCTTAGTTAAATTTAAGGTTTTTTTTTAGGAATAATTTCTTAAACATTTTAATATTGATGTAACTTCCTTTAAAAAAATTAAGTTGAGTTAAGATATTATAGCTTATGTATTATTTTCCAAAAAGACTTAAGTTATAGTTAGTTTCATTAACGTATAGTTTCATTAATAATGACATTTTATACTTGAAATTTGGCTGAGTGATAAATCTTGAAGAAGAAAATAAGAATATGTAATAAAATGAAAAAGCGCTTATGTCAGCTTAAGCCATTAGTATTTATTGCCACAGATATTATCTACTCGTTGGTAATTTTAGTGAGAAATTGTTTAACATTTAATACCAATCTTTTAAGTATTGATATTGTCTCTTACAATTTTTAACATTTTAAAGAATTAAAAAATTATTCCTTTTGTGAAAAAACCAAATCAAAACAAGCTATATTTGGCTGTGCCCAATCTTATATGCCCTTCACTACATGTATTTATGTATGTGTATATGTATATATATATATCTATATGTATGTATGTACGTATGAATTCACACGTCCGAAAGGTATTCAAAGTATTTTAGTCCATATACATAGATTTTTCGCTTATATATTTGCTGATTCTGGGCCAATTAGTAATTTTTTTTCAAATTAACCAAAAAGGCATGTAAAAGAACTGATAGTCGACTTTTTGGGTTTATATCTCGGTCAGTTATAAGGCGATTTTACTGGTTTCCAATAGCAAGCAGCTCGAGAATATTTCTGATAATTTAATATCAGTATCGGGTTTGTACGACATTAGGTTGGCTGAGAAGAGTTGATTTCAAGACAGTGACAGACGGACATGACTATGTGGGGGGGTCGCAAATGAATATTGTAGAAATTATATATATCCTTGCCTCCTGTAGTAAAGGGTATGAAAATTTGTACAAAATGTTTTATTAACATTCCATAGGGAAAATTAACGTTTATGCAATCACCCATAGAAATGAGTAATAAAATACATATTGATAGTTCATTATGGAAAGAACAACATTTATAACAAAGAGAAAATGTATAATATCGCTATTTACATATATGGAATTTTTTAAACTCTTATTGTAATTCCTATTTTTATTCCTGTAGATAATTTTAAAGATATTAAAGGACATTTTTTTTATTTTTTAAATTTAAATATTGATTTAACCAATTTGATTTGTTTACAGATGGACAAACTAAATTGAAATTCATAACACATAAAGCATACACAACCTACATCCAATTAAATATGCATTTAAAATACACACATACATAGCAGCAAACCGGAACAAAATAAGAAATAGGACCCTAACTAACCACTTAAACATGTGTACATGGCCACTTATGTACATGTATGAGTTGAGTATGGTAATACATACATGTATGTGATCAAGTTAAAATAGGCCAGTTGTACAAAATGATAAATATCCTTGTATATTGTTATATACTCACTCATACATGCTTTAGTGTCCCCTGTGTTATTTATGATGTGCGTGTTTTGTACTCAATTTTAGTGTATGTAGTATGTAAAACAACAGATTGTATGTGATTGTTTTAATAGGAAGGAATAAAGTCCATTTATCAAAACAGTAGAAAGGGCATACAAACTTTCTGGTATGTAAATTTTGGTGTACAAGGGCCTGGTTGGTAATTTCTGATGTTGCCCTTATAGTTTACTTCTTATTTGGGTTAAATTATAAAATGTTTAAATATTCACAAATTTAAAATGTAGGTGAAGAAGCAACACACTACACTTAGTCCCAATCAAAAAAACAAACGTACATGGCCCAAAAACACCATAGGAAAAATGAACAAAACAAAAAATAAACGAACAAAAAAGGGACACAATGCTGAAAACTGCAACTGACCAGTGAGCGTATGTTACTGAAAAAGAAATAGAAAGTAGAACACTGTAAAAAAGTTATTTAAAAGCTCATTTGCATATTTTGTAAACCTCTGTAACTTAAGGGAAAAATTTATAAATTCACTGTGGGTGGACATTTTTTTCAACCCACATATCTAGTGGTCAGTGAAGCAGAGAATGAATATTTATGAAATATGCCAACAATCCATCCAACAATTTCTATCCAAAAGTGAATTTAAGCGCTAAGAAAGAAGCTGTTAAAACATATCGTATATGATATCCTTTTCTAACTTAAAATGTGTCACCGTTCGAGAAAAAACATTTTTACCACTATAATACTTTCTAGGAAGGTCTTTTTCGTTACTTTTTTGTGAACAATTATTATAGTATTTTAGTTTAAAAATATCATATAATTTCCTATCGAAAAAGTCTAAAAGTTTCAACCAAAAAGTGCCTGCAATGAAGAAAATAGTGTAGTTTGTAGTTACTACTACCTAAAAACAATATTACGATTGTTGGCTGGGATTATGTATGTCTGTATATAAGTGGAAGGTCATAAATACCAACATACCCATTTTTCATCATTAATGTGCCACTTAATACACAAACACACTTGGCTATATGATGGTACACGTTTCAACATACATATGAATGTTTGTATCTTTAAATAGTAAAACACGCTTTTCATTAAAAGAAATTATGTTGTTTTCCTAGTTTGCAAATTAAATTAAATTCTTTGCATTAAGGCTGGTCCGCTATATTTTATTATGGAGCTAACACACACTTTTATTAATTTATTTAATATCCATAATTCGTTTTATTTAAATAAAAAAACGACTCAGCGACACTTTAAATGCTTTAATCTAAAATAAAATAGAGTTTAAATATTTGAGACAAATATCAAGAAGAAACTGAATTTAAAGTATGTTAATTTAAAAGTTATTTATTGTTTTTTTTAAATAAATGTTATTTATTAGTTGAATTATTATTATTTTTTTTATTTTTTTTTATCTTTTGTTTGTAAATCGAAAGCATATGAATACAGACGTTAAAGTGGTTGCAGTATTTATTTAAAATTTCTCTTTGGCTAATAACAGAAAACATTGGTTAAGTACTAACGTTTTTTAAAACTCATAACTGATAATTAGTTTAGAATTTTTATATAATTGTTTTAAAGATATTAAATATTAAAAATCCTATGTTATATCTCATTATTTTCTATATTTCATTTACATACTTGCATGTGGCGTATACGCATAAAAAACATGGTTAAGTATGGTCACGGAACATGATCACAGAATATTTAAAAAATAATACGGTCACTAAAAAATCATATTCATGATTGTTACAAAAACAATATGGTTGTAGTCATGTTTGAAGCCAACGCAAATATCATATATATGGTTGCAAGAAGCATTATATATTTGTCTTAGCTATAAACATGATTAAGTATCATCATAAATATGTTGCTGTTGGATTATGGTTATCGTATATTATGAGAGTATAATATATATGATTACCCACAACTAAGTAAATGATTAATATTAACATATAAAAGATTGCTGAAATCGCACTTATGGCTTAGTCACTCGCCCAAAATTAACTGCAACAATAATATATTTGTGGTAATCATATAAACAATTGCAGTGAATATAGAATATTAAAATATTCTGTGATGATATTACCGTGACCATACTCAACCTTACTTTTTCTCTGGATGTAATCTTAATTTTTTGTTCAGTAAGTAATTCAAGTATAATTACTCAAAACAATATATATATACAATACAATTTTGTAGCATATTTCTAAATACTCCTTATTTGAAATTGGACATGGAAATGCTGTGAAATAATGTATGATGTTATTATATTTGACGGTGAATTATTTTTTAATATTGTTTTATATAAATATAGGTCATTTACCTATTACGTATACTAACCAATTCGTAAGAGTTTTTAGTGGATTCCATGCCAAGCCAAACATTTTAGATTTTTGCAGATTTCAACGTAAGCGACGAGTCACAGTTTTAAATTAATTACATAATGACCAAGCATTTATAGAATATCGGTATATATGAAGTAACTGTTTTCTACTTAGTATTAGATTTGGGCCAGCAAAACCACTTTTGTGTTCTTCTTCGAAAACGACTTTAGTAAAACCATAGTTGTCAACAACAAAAACCACAAACATATTCATGGTTTGCAAGAAATAACGAACTTAACTCAAACTGTATTTTAATATTTATTAATGTAATAAAAAATATATATATATATATATTATTTTACCGTTTTCTACCCCCCATTCCCTCAAATTTAAACAAATTTCCAGACAGCTGTCCGCATATATGGACAATATGTTTCATTTTTTATTTATAGCTTGTTTAATTTATCACACCCAGAGAAAAAACATGGTTGGGTTAAATAAAAAATAATACTCTATTGCCTGTTTTGGTTTACGCCACACAAATGACCTTGAGTGCTGCTGGAAAAACAGAAGCGTCGAAAATAGTTAAGGAAATAATATCATCTCCAACAAGAGTGACAAAATATCGGAAAAGTTTAGAACAGGTATCACCACAGCAATTAAGTGCGTAGGAACCTCATTCCGTCTTGGTAAAAGCGAAGCTAACTCGACACCAATAAAATGTTATTAGAAAAGCTCAAGTTCAAGAAGCTAAAAAAACATGTTATCCAGAACAAGACGAGATACAAATTACTGAAACGTCAGGGAAAGTCAATCTACAAGCACTATTCGACCATACCACTGAGCATCTTTTTTAGATAAAAAATTCAGATTTTACTTCGTTAGAAAGTAAAAAAAACTGTCTAAAATGACTTTATACATTAAGTGGGGCTTTGACGAAAGTTCAGGATATAGTTCATATTAACAAGACTTTCAAGACATTAAAGCCTCGGACTCTTCAGTATTTACAACATCGATTGTACAATTGAAATTAGCTTATGAAAAGAAAATATTTTGGCAAAATTCTCGACCGTCTTCCACTAGGTTTTGCAGGCCCTTAAAAATAGAATTTGTGAAAGAAACAGCCAACAATATTAAACTCGAAAAAGAAAGAGTGGAGACAAAAAAAGGCTCTTATCGATTCCGTAGTTTTAGTTGGAGAGAGAATAGTGAAAGTTAATCACGAACTAATTCTAGTGATGATTGACGGTAAAGTCTGCAACGCTATAACAAACACAAAGTCCACACAAAGGTGCTATATATGTGGCGCTACAAGCAAAATATGTATGTAAATGTACATACCATGGATTTTGGTTTATCTGTTTTTTATGACGGGATAAGATTTTTTGAGTGTCTTATTCCCTTTTCATATAAACTTCCGATTAAAAAATGACAAACTATTGATGATGAAAAAAATTATTGCTGATACAAAAAATTGCATTCAAAGGGAATTTATAGAGAAAATTGGATTAATTGTTGACCAACCAAAACGCGGTTTTGAAAACTAAAACGATGACAATACTGCAAGGCATTTTTTTTTAAGAATACTGAAATATCTGCAGAAATTACAAGTTGATAAAAAAATATGAATGAAATATTATTAGCAGTTTTTTTTTAGTGGTATTGAGGTCAATATTAAAAGATTTTCGCTAAAGATGCTGCCTGGTTATTTGTTTAAAATTATCCATGGTATTATAAACGTCCTACTTTACATAAATACTTTATTCACGGGCCAGAAATTATATCGTTTTTACCATTTCCTATTGGTCAACTAACGGAAGAATCTCAGGAAGCTAGAAACAAATACTTCAAAAGCTTTAGGAAGCACTTTTCGCGTAAATGTAGTCTTAACCCTTAATTTCAAGCAGGAGCAATAGTTTTAAAAAGAAAATGGAGGAAATGCCACAGTATGCATTGGAGTTACTTATTCTTCCCCACAATGAAACTGATAATGGTGACGATGATGATGAAGCTGAAGATTATTTAAATGAATTTGAAGATGATTGTGAAGTAAATGATGATTATGAATTATGAAGTAAATAAAAAAGCCTAATAGTTCTATTTTTTAAATATTTTTTTCTCTGAAATTGTTTTTTGTCCTATGATTATGAATATTAATCAGTAAAAAATTTTAAATTTTTTTAACATGACTTTTTCGAAAAAAATCTGATTTTAATATAAAATTTTACTAATATAAATACATAATAAATATTCTCACTCATTAAGTGGTAGGAAATATGAATATATATAGGCGACAAGCAGTCACCATACCCTATTTCCTAATAAAAACTGTGAGTTAAATAGATGATATTTACTTCCAATACTAACTACCGATCAAAGAGTGCTGATGATGAAATCCGTAGCTGGTTTCGAAAATGTATTCCACTCGGCTAGTGTTGGCAAAAACTTAATTTTCAAAATATTATTATTCATTCATTATCAAAACACAGAAAAAAATATCGGCACTTTTTTTCTAGTTAAGGCGTTGTTAGAATTCAGAATTAGCTAGTTATGGTTTTAATTCATTCAATTTACTGCCTTAATTGAATTGAGCTCTTATTAAAAATATTGGTTTTTTACCATTAAAATTTTAAAATATTCAAAACTGATATTGCTATTTATATTCTAGTCGGTGGCATGGTGTAGTCGTTAGAGCGTCGAACTTTTAAACTGAAGTACCCCGATCCGAATCACGGCAGAGGAAGAAATAAAAAAGTTTTAAAGGTGAAACACACCACTTAACTGAACACAACATCACCACAAAATCGCTACTTGTTAGTTTTTATTATTTTAAATAATTCATATAGCCATTTTGGTGATAGGTGCAAATTTAAACATTTTTTTGATTGGTTGAATCATTTTGGTAGTTAAAGCAATTTTTCAGTTTTTTCTGTGAATAAAAAATAAAATTTCTAAGAAATTTTAAATGAACTTGAGTCAGAATAAACATCAAAAAATAATTGTCTTAAAACAAATTAAAAGTTTGTAATAATAAAAAAACATTTATTGAAAAGTTCTTTCTAAAAGCATATGTTCTAGTTTGCAAGTTAATTTACTAATTCATCGTTTTTGATTCCAAAGTAACAGCGAAATTTGTTAAATAAAACCATTTATTTCAAAATACAAAAACCCCATAAAAAATTAAACGTTTTTTTACATCTTTTTTTTAATGCTGGTTTTAAATGTATTTACAAATATCCATAAATAAAAAGTAAACATATTTAAAATTTACGACTTCCCTGAATTAATCGCCACTTTGAAATCCGTCCACCTCATTGTGCGGAGGGAACTTCTTTTGGTCCGATTTGAGCGAGTAGACAAAATATGATTTTAGAATGGCTGGCCTGCTTAAAACACGTTGTATGTCATAATAAACGTTATAAATAGTGACTTGAGAATACTGATATATCTTGAAATTTTACTTTTCTTTCTGTGGTTCTCTAAAGTCACAAATCAATATCAATAAGATGAAATCGTCCCATGCCCTTAAAGTAACTATAACCTTAAACTTAACTTCGTTAATACCTTACACACCTTGTTTTTTTTAATTTCAACATTAAATAACCTTTGTTAAAAAACAAATCCATTTTCTTTAAATAAAATAACATTTTATAACAATGTCCGTAAATCTTTTTTTTAACTTTTTGATAGTTGAAAATAATGTTATAGCGATTACTTTAGTAAATATATTAAAAAGTGAATCTATAATTAAAGTTAGACGACTAATTAAAGTACTTCTAACTTAAAATTTGTAGGCAAAAACTATACTTTTCGTTTAATAAAAAAAAACACTAATCAACGTTTATTTTTAAAATATTCCTCTTTTGGAATTAATTTTAAAATACTTATAATTTTACATCAAAAGAAAAAATGCGTCCCTAAAGTGAAATTAATTTTATGACTTAATCAGGGATAAAGGAAATCAAAACTTTGGTGTGACAACAATAAATCCTTATCCAATTGAACAAAAACAATAGAAAAGCAAAAATAAAATACCGATTTAACCCCTGTGTGAACAAACCTGAAAAACCATCAAATAAATTATAATATAATATGTTTATCTCTTAAAATATGAAAAACAGATTGTAAATTTGTATAAAAAAATACAAATAATAGAAATGCTTATAAGAAATAAACGAAAGAAAAAATATGAAATCAAACAAATTTTGCACAAACAGTTTTAAAATTCTTAGAATCATACCCTTGGCTTTATTTTATTTTTTCTTTTTTGTTAAAAAATTTTTGTCGAAATTTTTTTACCAACAATGACATTTGAACACGGGAACAAAGAATAAGTCCTTTTCCATACAAACTCTGTAAAATTGAAAGTATGTATGGATGTTTATAACGCTAAAGTATTGCCGAGATTATTTACGACATGACTTCATCTCCCTTATTTATTTTTTGTAATTGGTGTTTCATGTTTTTTTGTTTTATGTTTTATGCTGCCACATCCTAAGAGACTGCAGTTTTTGGTAGTGTAATTGTTGTTGCCTTGTTTATTTTATTTCTTAACAAATTTATATCAGTCAGTGTGGCATATTATTGCGATAATTCAAAAGATTTACTTCTGTCAACATAATCATTTCAAAGGCCATAACTCTTAATATATATGTATGTGTGTGTGTGTGACTGACTATATACATATATTCACATACAAATTTTTTTACATATAACGGGTGTCGAAAAAAGGTACAGAAATTATATTGAACTATGTGTTGTTTTTTTTTTATTATATAAATATTGACTTGCCATCTGTCTTTAAAGCTTTTAATATAAAATATATAAATTAAAATCTACCTGGCAGATACAGTCGCTAACAGATTTTACTAAAATTTTCCCAACTGCTTAAGTCTTTCTGATTTTGTTATAAGCACCCATTATTTCATATAAAATTATCGTAATGTTTCTAATATATAACATAATACAATGAATTAAAATTTGTGTAAAAGTGTGCATAGATGTGAGTGCGTGTGTGTGTGTGTTTGTGTAACAAACATTGTAATGAATACAATGGGGTTGAAATGCTTGGTGCCCTAGAATGGCTGCCTTGCTCTTGATGGCATATTTTGACCTTTTTGTGTTTCCACTTCGAGGGAATGTGTGTGTGAAAGAAAAACATCGGCAATGTTAAGGATGTGGTAGTTGCTATACGTATGTGTATGTGTGTGTCGGTTTAATTTAAAAAAATGGCAGAAGTGGTAAATCATTTTTATGTACATATTTATCTATTCCCATTTGTTGTTCTTTCTGTCTTCTTAGTTTGTTTTATTTCACAGATTTTTGGGGTTTTGTTTGTGTAGCTGCTTGTAGATTGAACTTGTTCGTTGCCTGACTTTTAGGGGTTGTTGCTACTGCTGGTTGGGTTCTTCATTTATTCTAGGCAGACCCACTGAGCCATGTGATAATTTATCATTTATTCCACAACAAAAGCCTGCTGCAAAGAATAGTTTAATTTTCCTTCCATTTTTCTATTCTTATTTTTTTTTAATAATAAAGATGATTATTTTGGTGAGACTACGACGCTGCTGGGGTGCTGTGATATTTTTCTTTGTTATTGTTGATTTTAAAAGAAATAATTTAAAAATATTCTTCTTTGGAGTCTACTTTTTATCAAACACCTTTCTTACCTATGCTTTTGAGCATCTTTGTGTAAAATTTTCAATATTCCATTTTAAGGCTTTGTATAATGGTGGTCTTTTTTGCCTTTATACAAGCTGTAACAGAAAACAAAATTACTTTATGGTTTTTATATAACCGACCTATAATAATAAGGAAATGTCGTATTTCACATTAGCGTAAAATTAAATTTTATCATGCATTATGCATCATTGTTCATTTTTTTTATTTTTTTGCTAAAATGATGACTTTATTTTCTCACTACAATTCAGTTGAGCTCAAAATAGTAATTTACTTATTAACTCACCTTTGAAACTAGTTTTAATTAAATTTTAAGAATTATTTATGGTGTTGTTCTTAAGTGGTATTTCATAAGTTATGGCATTTATCATCTTATTTCAAAAAACTTGTTGAATTATTGCACCGTTAAATCTATACAAATTTTAGTTAAATAAAATTAAAGTTCAGGTTTGATTACTCTTTATTTTTCAACTATGTATGTATGCATGTAGTTGTCGCCTCTAAAGTTACTGAAAAAATTCAAGCTGAAATACATTAACAATTTGTAGAATATAAATGATTAATTTTTTATGTATGAAAAATTATCTTTTCTTATGCAAACTTTACACAGCTTACAAGAAATAAGTTTTCATTTATCATGTGTTTTAAGTAATTACCAGGGAAACCGTTACATGCAATTGCATGTTTTTTCCTGAACGACGAATTTCGGCATCGATTTTTTAGTGCATATTTTTGCATATTTTACACGTTAGAGCATTCTTTTGCATATATCTGTTTCAAAAGCATTTTCACAGCATTTTTTTTTCGAGTTTATAGAGAACATTTTACTTTTTAAATGCATGTTTTGATATTTTAAAATAAATTTTTATATATGCTCAAAAATGTGTTTTTACTTTCAAAAAATGTCTGTTAGTAAATTTAAAATGGTGCTATGTTTCCGTCATCTACATCTCAAAGAAATAATTAAAGAAGAATATTGTTCCGAATTTGTAAGCTTCATATGCAAATTCAAAAAAAAAAACTTAAACTTAAAAAAAATCTAAAAAGAAGCGAAGGTCTAAATGAAATAAAATATATATGTAAACATTTTGCAAAAACGTCGTAAAAACAAGTTTTTAAATATAATATTAAGGAAATATTTTCTTTGAAATATGTGCCATTTTAAACAAATTTATTTAGATCTAATAGACAACGCTTTTTATTAAAAATTTGAGTCAACACTTTCTATTTTTTACAACAACAATTACCAATAAAAAACTTTGTCTTATTCTTTGTTGATGAATGTTATTGAATTGTTATATAAAAACCCATTTTTTTCCAGATAAAGTGATTTTTGTTTTTGAGCAGCATATTTTTTACATTTTTAGAGCATATTTTTTTAAGTTTTTTTCTGCATATTTAATGCGTATAAAACGCCTTTGAGGATCATATTTGTGGTTTCCCTGGTAATTACATAGTTCTTACATAATCACATACCGACAACAATTGGACTTCTTGCTGTTTTAAACGGACCCAATTAAACTTGTCCCACTTTTTATTTATATTATATACACATAATTCGACTATTTAACGTAATATCCTTTTTATAAAATAATCAGAAAATTCGCTAAGAAAATAAAATGTTTATACTTTACTTTCGCAGTGCACAAGACTAATAAATTAAAAAAATAAAAGTTTTTTTTTTTTAACAATTTTAAACCGTTTTTTTTTATAAAAATACCCAAATTATGGCTACTTGTAAATACATAGAAGCTCTTAACGCATTCGAAATTTGATATTTTAATTTTCTTTAATAAATCCACCTTGAAAAGCGAAATAAATAGA
>NDXZ01001283.1:529-15354 GCA_003055125.1 Paykullia maculata
AAATTGATTAAAAGGTTTTTGTTTTATTATTGTTTTAACTACTGAATTTCTAGACGTATAGATTTCTATTCAAACCCTACTGATAAGGTTTGCGAAACGGTGGAATTTTGTAATCGAAATATTTTTATATTTTTTTATTTTTTAATGTACCTATCACAATGTAACTATCTCTTACTTTAATAACTCAAACATATCTCTAATTCTTAAGCGCGCTATTACCTTAATATATGTACTGTTACCAATGATTTGAGTGTAAACAAAAGAATTTGAGTAGTTATCGATTGAGAACATATGCAACTTGCATTACTCTTAATTGCTGTTCACAGAACACTAACGTTAAAGACGAATGAATATTTTATTTTACTTGTGTTTTGTGATTGTAACAAATAATAAACACATTTAGAAAATTCTCTCAACTAAAATAAAAGTATTCTAAAAACAGTATATTAGGGGTCATTGCTTTAATTAAACTACAATTTGTTGTTGTTTTTGGCTTTGTTTTGGTTTTTGTTGTGGTTTTTTATTTATACATATTTATACTTACTTTTTGTCGAGTGTGATGTGGAGAAAAAGTAAATTCTTCTTTTACTTGTTGTTTAATATACATATATACATAATTATGTATGTATATTGATGTTTTTACTTTCCTTATCAATAACAATTGTTTGTTAATTAAATTAAAAGTTTTTTACTCTTATGTTTATACTTTTTTATTTTATTTTTTATTTCTTAATTCACAATATTTTTTTTTTAAACTGTATTTATGTAAAATAGTGTTGGAGAGAGCAAATTGTTGATCAATTTTTATTATTGTAGTAATAAAAAAAAAAATAAAACGTTATAGTTGATATACATATGTATTTATGTACATAAAATAAACTTGAAGCGTAAGTGAACCGATTATTGTTTAAAAACGTTTTTTAATAAAAATGCTAAAAGTCACGTGAAATTTTTTATTTTCTTTTTTAAGAACACTTAAAGTTGAATAAACGATTTTTTTTCTAGACTTGTAGACATTCACAGAGAAGCAGCATTTTCTTTCTACGATATTCTGACCTCAATAAATATTTCAAGTTTTCCAAACATTTCTTTTTTGTACCTTTTCTTCTTAGTACATAGCTTATTTTTTTTTATCTTTTATGCTTTCTTTTTGCTTTTAACCTACACACAGTTTTGGATTTTTGTATTTATGTAAGCGGCAACCACTTTTTACGTTTCGATCTTCAACTTGTTGCAACAACGACATTCAAATTATAACTGAAAACGTAAAACAAGAATTTCATCCACCGATGGGCGCTGCTGACTGTGTATGCTTTTGACTTCAGACATTCAGATGTACAAACATATGTTTGTATGTTTTAAATGAACAAGCCATGAGTGCTTTGACTAGAGCACAGTGAGTGGATCGATAATATTCTGTTGCGGGTTTTTATGTATAATATTGATATGATACTTGCACAGTGTGTTAAACTCGACGTTTCAAGATATGATGAATTATTCTGTTCTGAGTAAATACAGTTAGTTGTGAATATGCATATATGTATGTACATACATACAGTACCGTGCAGTTAATCAGCAGTGCATAATTTTTTTTTAAATACATATTAATAAATGCTTTTATGTTTTTATATATACATACATACATATATTATACATATATTTTAATAAGGGTGCACTATTTCGTTTTTAAATAAACATTTTTTGAACATGTTGTCATACATATTTGAATTGCGTTGTAAAGTAGAACTGTTGTGATTAGGTACGAGATTAAAAATCCGGCAAATGACTCCCATTGCACCAATGACAGGCCATTGCTCGTTTCATTAAATTGTCCATTACTCTTTGATAAAGATCTGGCTGTATCTCAGCGATCACGCGTTGAATTTGTCTTAAACTCAGTAATGGTTTCTAATTTATTCGCTGATTTATCTATCACAAAACCCGAAGAAAAAAATCTCACTGCTTTTAATCACATGTTTTTGGTGACCAGTTGGCATTAGAGTTTTGTGAGATTATATGGCCTGGTAATCGATGCTGCAATAAATCGAAAGTTTCACGACCAGTGTGGCCGTTCAGTTAGGGCCACAAAAATTGCAATTCCAGTCTCATTTAAAAAAAAATTTCATACTATTTTCTGCATCTAAAAACGTGCTTTTATTTTTCTAAGCATGTAGTACTGATAATTCTCTTTATCTCTGTTTAACGGTACCTTTAATAAGACACCAGCAGAATTAAATACATTCTTTCTGTGCTGCTGCACACAGCGGTACATTTACGGTGTCAAGCTAATTTTTTGTGATCGTTAAAACATTTGCGCGACAAAAGATTTAATTTGATACTCTGTTTTTTTTTAAATGTTAAATATCACATCCACACGATAATGTAAAAATATATTTTGTCAAAACCATTTACTCGTGTCAAAAGCCATTTACCCATGTCAAAAACAATAGCCCGGCCAGTTAAAAAAAAAAAAAACTAAACAAAAAACTTTTCATAATGTATTTTTAAGGTTTGGTATCTACCTATTCAATTTTATGTTATTTTATGACATGTATTCTTTTAAAGGTAGTAGAAAATCAATAACAAAACATAATTGTTTATTAACACGTTATATGTATATGATAATTGTCATAAATTCAAGAATAACACTGTTAATTTGAACATTATAAATGTTTTTATATAAATTAATTAAAAGTTTTTAAAAGTATCAAAAACTCATTAACTATTTACTGATATTAAATTACAGGGTACTGTAAGTTAGAGTGTTAATAGCGATTTTAGACTATACCACTTTACGTACATAAATTTGTTAGAATATAATATGAAATTTTATCCATATCCTAAAACAAGAGAGCGAAATTCGTATGTTTAGCTTTTTTTTATGTACCGACTCAAATAAGAACAACGAAAATGCATCCCAGATCTAATAATGCGTAATGGTTTTTGGAAAAATTTAAAAAAATTATAAGAGTTAGTCAAACTTTTATCAGTATTTTTTCTCACTGTGTTTTGTGTTAAAACTGTGGCATCGTCGTGCTCTTCTGTATAAAAATTTTAAATGTCGCATTACATGCAGGACATTATAAACGGCCCTTTAAAGTAAATATGTTATTGAGCTTAAATGTCTGTTTTTGTACCCTTCACCAGAGGAGACAAGGGTATATAAAAGTTTGTCATTCCGTTTGTAATTTCTACAATATTAATTTCCGATTCCATAAAGTATATATGTTCTGAATTCTTATAGATAGGGAAGTCGATTTAGCCATGTCCGTCTGTCCGTCTATCCATCTGTCCGTCTGTTGAAATCAAGTTTTCTCAGCTCCCCGATTGGTATCAAACAATCAGAAATTTTCCTGAGATGTTTGTTATTGAAAACGAGTAAAATCGCTTAATAACTGACCGAGATATAAGCCACAAAAGACGACTACCGTCTGTTGAAATCAAGTTTTCTCAGCCCTCCGATGTTGTACGGACGCGTTATTGGTATGAAACAATGAGAAATCAGACATGCCTTTTGAGAAATAAAACAAATTTTTTTTCGAGATATCGGCGATATATTTTTTTTTTTAAGTAAATACACGTAGTGAAGGGTATATAAGATTTGGCACAGCGCTCTTACTTGTTTTAATACATTTTTGTTGTTTTTTTTTACAAAGTTAAGATAAGAAAATATGTTAATATGTACATAATTTTTCTTACTCGCATACATTGTTACAATATATAAAGGTAAAGGAGTTTGATTGTGTTTGTACTTAAAAATATAAAACCTGTTAATAAATACATACATACATATGTTTAATGTCGTATAAGAATAATCTGCGTGTATTGTTTATCCACAAACCTTCTAGGTAACAAAGAAATGCATTTCAAATTAAAACGCAAGAATATGGAGACTTTAACGAAAATAATTCTTACAAGAAATAGTTTTGGTAAGCTGAAAGCTAAATGTTCTTTTTTCTTAAATTAAGAATTGATATCCTTTAAAAAATTAAACCAATATTTTTAATAGAGATTTTATAAATAGTTTTAATACCCTTCACCATAGGTGGCAAGGGTATGTATAAGTTTGTCATTCCGTTTGGTTTTTCTTAGTATATCTTAGATAGGGAAGTATATATTAGATAGGGAAGTCGATTTACATCGAAAACACTTTTATTCTAAAATAATTACACGTAAATACACTTTTTATTATATATGAATCTACACGTGGTGAACGGCATTAAAGATTTGGCACAGCCGAAAATAGCACTCTTACTTGTTTATTAATAGTATAGAATTTATCGAAAATTGATTTAAAAATTTCCTTAAAATCAAGATATTGTTAAAAATTATAAAAAACATATAAACGTATTGACAATAAAATTTGTAAAAAAAATTTATTTTCATAGAGAGAATTTCATGAGTTATTTTGGAAAAAACCATCATTCATGATGCCTATATATACGTTGAATAAAGAATATTTAAAATTATTTATTGTATTTTAATAGTTATTTAAAAAAATTATATTATGAGATTATGCATGTAGATGGTATCCTAGTTATGTTATACGTAAATATTATAACATATCGTATTAAGAAAGCATTTGCTTATGTTTGTTTGAAAAAATGTTTATTTAAAGAATAAATTCGATTGAAAAAAATGACGTAGCAAATTGTTACGCCAACTGCGCACCTACTTTGGTCTAAGAATAGAAAAGTCAAATCATTTATATGTAAGTGTTTATATGTTAGCTTTGGATGAAAATATATAAAATTTAAAGAGAAATTTGTTATATACTTTATTTATTTATTTATTTTATTATTATTCTTTTCTAGCAAAATTACAAAAACAAAAAAACAATGAATTGTGTTTTAAATTAAATTAACTAAAAGTTACGCAACATACACATTAGCTTATAAACATAATTTTTATGATTTGCAAAGTATTTGTTTAAGGCAATTTTGTGAAAAAGTTTATTCTTGCAAATATTTAGTTTGCGATAGCAATAAACTAAAAAAAATAAATTGGATTAACGTAAATTAATGGGCACTCTGGAAAAGTCATCAGTAGTGTGTTCATCTGCCAACCGGTTGGTCTAATTACATATAAGTAGCAAAGTTATATTAAGTTTTCTTTTTAAACAAGTAACAATCGTTAATAGACCTTGTTTTTTTTTTGAATTAAATACATATTTTTTTGCCGCTCTATACATACTTTATTAGTTTCTTCCTTTTTAATTATAGCAATTGTTTTTATAAATTTTCTGAAAAACTTGTCAATGTACAAACAGCAATACATACTATTAAATTTTGAAAAAGTTTTGATAAATTTCATATTTGGAGTTTTTTTTTTTGGTTTTTAATTAATATTGGCAAATACAAAGTATTAGTATCCAATTTGTGCAAATATACATATACATATTTAGTGAATTGAACTAGTTTCAATTGTGGCAATAAACAAATCGCTATTAATTTTAACTGAAAACAGGATTGTTAAAGTATTTTTATATAAAAAACAAAATGATAATGAACATTTTTTTCATTTTTTATTAACACTTTTAGTTAACTAATACAGTATAACCCTGTTAGTTAATCATATTTTGTTACCCCAAATTTTAAATCTGTGTTTTTTACTCAATTTTTTCTTTTTTGGTTCAGGTAATTCCCTTAAAATGTATGCCCAAATTTATTTTTTCCCTGAATAACCTTTGTAGGCTTATTTACCTTAAAATCTGTTAATAACAACATAAAGATATATTATCTACTTTCTTCATTGAGAAAATAAAATTAAAATAGTACAAATGTATAATTACCTTTATGAATTAATAAAATATACAGAAACGTTTCAATGCTTTCTTCGGGTAATTACCAAAAATTTTGTAAATGTTTAATAGTTAATTAACAGGGGCTTACTGTATGCAATTGCTGGAAGAATTGCAAATTTACCATTGACCATCATGCCACTGGCACAATCATGATTATTAACACTGCAATGCACAGTGGTCCCAAATCAATTTTTTTGGCATAAATTCGATAACTATTGTTAGAGCTTTAAATTTTTTGCACAATTATAAATAGTGGCATATAAAGATAATTTTTTATTTATTGTTTTTTTTAATATTTTTATTATATTTTTTTTAAAATTAATTCTTTGAAGTATCCAATCTGTTACTACATCATCTTTGCGCCCATTTGTTTGCCAAAACAAAAGCATTTCGCTACGGCCAATCGAAAATTGAGCTGAAATAAAATGATAATTGTGGTAGTTTGCTGAAAAATGCTTTCGAGATTTAAATTTCCACATATAATACACACTTTGAAAAACACATTCACATTTAAAGCTTTATGCCAGTTCATGCCCACAACAACACAATACAACTTTTAGTCTACAAAACATATATGTAGGTTATATTGACTAAAAACCACATAATCACAAGAGTCAAGAACAACGACAGGGTCACAATAAATAAAAAACTGAAATAATGCGTTTAAACTACTTACATTGGGCTTCAATTTCCATTATATGTCTCTTTATTATTTTCTTTTCCACACTTTGTTTTAATTATAATTGTAACACTATTTTGAACCCGATTCAATTACACGTGGTAAAACATTAAACCTTGAAAGCTTGACAGACTGCCAGTGTTGCCACCTAATATTTTTTATTTTATTCTCTTGATTGCTTGGAGTGTTGCCATTAAGAAAATATATACTTTTTTAGAATTTCTTAACTTTTTTTTTTTTTTATTTCTGCAAAAAAAATTGATTTGAGACCACAGTGCAATGTAGCTGTGAAATGCAAATATTAAGCATTTTTTTAACTTTCTCTAGTGGTTTTTTTTTTGTTTTGCTTATACATAAATAGTAATATTAAGCTTGAGTGCCAGAGTTTCCAAATTTTTTTTTGTCAAGTGGAAAATATTCATTTCAACAATCTGCATTATTTTCCATTCACACAAGGAATGTTTTCTTTGCAAAGGCTGTAGTTCGTTGAAGAGGGTGAAAAGACATGAGAAGGGGAGTACAAATTTACCTTCAATTTTCGTATTGGTCTTCGTTCGTAAAATAAAGAAATCGTTAACGAGTCCATTAAAAATATTTGAAAATGAGAAATTTCTAACAAAACATACAAAATTTAAAAAAAAGCTTTTCCTGTTTGAACATGAAAAAAATTTGAAACGAGAGTTTTACAAAATTTTGTCAAAATAAACTTTTCCAATTCGAATGGTTTTTTACCTGTAGTGGAAAACACACTTATGTTTTCTTTTCTTTCACAATTTACCGTCCATTTTAATATGCGCTTATATACGTTATGCCGATGTGTGTGTTTTCTTTTTAAATCAGTCAAAATGTGAAAATATTTTTTTAGTTTATGATATATTTAAAAAGTTTTCTTTTTTCCTTTATCTAGATCACATTTCGAACACTTTAAGCTTAAAAATATACCAAAAATGATAAATTTCCAGACAAAAAATTGCTGCTTCTAAAGAAACACGGTTGTAAGAGAGTTACATAGAAGTTTTTTTTTACCCTCTCTCTGACTTGTTTAAGGGATGCACGCTTAAAGTATTACGTAATTTCTGTTCTATTCTATTAAAAAAACTTATGAAAATCAACGAATGTTTTATAAAGAACAATAATATGTTCTAACTCGAATCGATCTCTTTCGTTTAGGAGGAAAAAGGCGAGCATTTTTAATCCCAACTGTTTAATAAAATTTGTTACTAAAACTTTCTCTTATTTTATTGCATCCCTTAAAATCTTATCATGAAGAGCATAAAAATAAACCTTTCATTTTAAAATCAACCACAAGAAATTTCAAAAATCTAAAGAATTTTAGCTGGATTAGAACATATATAAATATTTGTGTTTGTTTTTTTAATTAAAAATAAATAAAATAATTAAAAGCAAAAAAAAAACTCCAATTAGAAGATAAATCCGCTAATATGACAACCGGTTGAGGGCTTGGATAAATGCTAGAAAATAAGTCTATATAAATATTAACAGAATCCACATCTATAGATATTATCTTGCATTTAAAGTGCTTCTAATATAAAAATGTATTAAATTTAATTTTTTTTTTACATTTTCTCTTAACAATTAAGTTGAAATTAAAATGCATTTATTAAGCAAAAATTCACACAAAAAAACTATACATTGTAAAGTACATTGCATGTTCTTTCAAATATACATACATACTTGCAACAGATTAAAAAAGTTGACTTATAATTTAATTTTAATAACATTTTTTATTTACTTTCACAATGTTTCTTACCTATAATTTTTATTTTAATTGTGCTGAGAGTATAGAAAAACAATGAAACAATTAAAATATTTTCGTAGGTTTATTTGTGTTACTTGGAGCACAAAATTGAAAGTTTTATATTGACTTTCCAACTAAAAAAATAGTTTTTAAACACCTCTATTACTACTAGCAGTAAGGGAGGGTATATATAAGTTTGACTTTTCGTTTGTAACACTAAATCTCATTTATCTAAGACATATCGTAGACCCAGTTAAACTATGCACAATACACTTGTTTATCTATAAGAAAAATATCAGTGTATTTTTTGTTGTTAACTGTTGCTAAAAAACAGTTATGTCTTTCATTATGTTTCAATTGGTATAAAGTTGCAATTCATAAAAGTGACTTATTTTTAGTTGTATCAGAAAATTTAATGGCAATAAATCCCTACGCTAAGTGCTAAATTTAATTCGAATTCAATGGTCCAACGGTTTTGTTTTTAACTTTTTTTTATTTACGTCAAAAGCAGTTTATTTCGATTTCTGAAAAATTAAAAATTTCGAGTTGTGTCACTTTTGAACTGGGTGTGCGATATATTCATTTCTAATGCTTGTGACATTCTGAGTTGGTTAAGCTAAATATGTCCGTCTCAATGCCTTTTCCGCTGTATGTGGGAAATATTCTCACGTCTAAGCTACAAAAGCGAATTTAATGAAGTTTACGCCAGTTGTTTACAATTTCCATAAGAAATAAGAGCTAAATTGACCATAAGCAATATATAAAAAGACCTCTGAAATAATTTGGGTTTTTTATTTTACTAATATTTTTAAGCAAATTAAAATAACTTTGGCCTATAATAAATTTTGTACATTTATTCGATTAAATAGGTGCGGTACAGCACAGCCTTATATAACGTTTTAGCTTCAACATATTATTTTTAGGGTAATAAAACAATAAACAAAAATAAAAATTAAATAAAAAAACCGCATTTGATATTTATTACTTGATAAATTCCCATACATTTGGTTGTTTAATTTTAAGTTTGTTAATTTTTTAACAACAAAATGTATATGAAATTTAACGAGTAATAAATATCGAAAGCGGCATGAGCTCTTCTAATATAATTTATAGCTTAAAAAAAAACAAAGTTTTATTGAAGAAAATAATTTATAAACATAATTTTTTTTGGGTAAATCATTTCGGTAAAAATCTGTTGAAAGTCACACATGGCAAGGGTAAATAAAATTTTGTCATTCTGTTTGTTATTTGCACAATATTTATTTACGACGCTATAAAGCATATACATATATATATTTTAGATCCCTATAGATAGGAAAGCCAAAATTTTTTTTATTATAAGCAAAATCAAGTTTTTTAAGACTTTTACCTTTCGGACATACCTGTAAATACATACATACGTGAATACACTTCTTTTTACATTCCTACACGTGGTGAAGGGTATATAGGGTTTGACACAGCCGAATATAGTGCTTTTATTTGTTTTTAATTGCTATTGGTTAATAATCAGGAGTTCATACTTTGACTTTAAGTCAGCGCAAATTTTTTTGATTTCGAGCCGCCGCTAATTTGAGCGTTTTACTTTTCCTGATACGATAATATATATTATCTCTTAAACTCATTGTGTGCCTTATATCCCCCCGGAGGTAGTTAGAATAGCATCATGATGAAATCTCCATCATGGTGCTAATGCCCTCGGGGCAAAAGAGGCTGCCTTAGCCTCGGGTGACTGGACCCAAATTGGTGATCCACCAGAATCAATCTGGTACCACGGGAATCAGTGAGCCCCCAGGACTTGTCCTGGACTGGTTGATTGGTTGAGGTCCCTTCGGGGACCACGTGGTTTTATACGTGGGTTTTGCATTTATGTTGGACTAGCAGGAAGAAATGGCAATTTGTCTGATATTCGTCTTCGGACTTATTTCGGACAGTTCTATGAGTGTTACTAATAACACATGCTGTGCAAAGAAGGTCGGAGTGCTGGCTGATGCTTGAGCTAGTGACAGACTTCGGTCAGCTGGATCTTATCAGACTCTACCTAGTAATAGGTAGGTCTGACAGCAAAAGGGAACCTAGATAGCCCGAGCTCTTGAGCAAAGTGCCTACTCTATTATACAGAATCATAATGGGGTGGATAAGTTGCTACCTGTGTGTTCCTTGCAAGTTCACACAGGGGCGATGGTTAACGCATAATAATTTAACTCGTGGTTAGACCACTGTCTGGGTATGTTACTCGGTGGCGGTACAGACATAAATCTATTACACGTATGTGTGCTTTATGTGGGATCTAAGGTCAATTAAACCCCAACTTTCACCAAACTTTCACCCAGAGTTGTAAAACGGTTTCAGAAAAAGGTTTTTTTATGGAAATAAGGGCAAATAATAAACCGGTTACCGGTAAGTACATTTGCGTTCATGAAAAACTGGTTTTGTCTATTTGACTTAGTAACATTTCTGATCAGCTCTCTATAATTTAGGGTGGGTGTAGAACTATGTTTTGGGCTTGGTAAGTATTAACACAACTTCATAATCTTCTTCTGACTTGTGGTAATGAATCATATAAAAAACGTGCGTATAAAATCTTACGGTCATTTTATACATACATATATGTATGTATATGTGTTATATTTTATTTTTTGTTATTCTAATCATATAAAGTGTTAAAGTTAAGCGCATTTAGAAGCATTTTAAGCAAATGTGTTTTTAATTTTTTTTTTTTTTAGAAAAATACGTTTTAAAGGATTTTTATAAGGAAATTGAAGGGCTGCCTATTATCAGTATTTACAAATTGTGTATCAGCTAAATTAACCAGATACTTATTGTAAGATAATTGTAAAATTGAATAATAAATGCTTAATTTTTATTTTTTTTTTCGCATTTTACATAGGTTCACGTGGTAGTTCGCTACGCGCAAACTGTCAAGTGGAGTCTAATGACCCCATTTTGACATCTTACATAAGTCACGGGACTTATATCACTGACTCACTTTTTTCGCTTTTAAACACTTTTGAATTTTTGAAGCGGAATTTCTTCTAAAGCACAAACAATTTGTTATCATATAACAACTCATGGTTACATGATTTTATTTTTTATAATTTTCTTTAAAAACCATTAGTCACTGCCCTTTTAATGCCACATCATTCTGTTACATTGTTTGTTGCTGCATAATAATAACTACCCAGTCTTTCTCATCAGTCATATCAAAGTTTTTCAAAAGTTTCAAGTTATGCTTGAATTTTTTTCTTAAGATTTGCTTTGAGAGATTTTAATTATTATTTTTAAGTTGTTGTTGCTATTATTTCAGCTTTAACAATAACTTAACCGTAAAACATAATTTAACTGGATTAATTCTTGTTTGCAGCAACGATTTTTTAAATACGTGATTGTCGTTGTCTGTTTTTTTTTTTTTGAATATTTTTATTTAAGGTTTAGCTGTGTCATAACCAATTAAATAAAATTCTTTGGCAACAACAAATAGTAAACATATTTCATTAATAATAACGATAATTACCAAATAATTTCTGATTTAATAGCTATGAACTAGAAACGCTGTTTAGTATAATTGATAAGGGTACACGTGTATGTATGTATGTTAGCATGTTCCGTTTATAGTTTCTACGATATTAATATTGCGGACCCATAAAGTAAATATTATCTGCACTCTTCTAAATAGAGGAGTCGTTTAAGATATTACACCATGTATGTTAGAAAAAAAAAATTCAGCAGCTACTGGATACCCCATATATCAGATATATGTGGGGTAACAATTGTCCAATAAATAATTTATTTATTTAATGTTTAAAATTATTACCTGAATACTTCAGCATCTTGCAAGACCTTTGATGGAGGGTATTTAGAATTCGGCATAATCAAATATATCATTCCAACTTGATGTTTCAAATAACTTATAAGTCGTACTAATTCGAGGATTTAAAGTCAATTATTTAGTTGATTTGAATTGAGTTGTTTTAAATAGGTTGTGATAGGAATTTTAACTTTCTTACTGCCCTATTAGCAGATAACTCTTTTGGGATTTGCACGTATCTGACTTTACAGACTTAGAAAATCTATTCATATAATGTTTATCGTCGGTTTAGAGTGTAAGCCTGCTAAGTCCATTTTTTACATTATATGACATTTTGATACCGTTCGATAGAGGAAAATACGCCGCAGCGACTAAAAAAACATTTATATTAATTTAGGACTCTACGTGTGGCAAAAGGTTTCATATTTGTTGGCATCTTAAGCTAACAGTATACAAAATATAAAAAGTTTTTTTGTCTTTCGTGTAAAATTTGTTTGAAGTGAGTTAGCAGGTTTACACTTTAAGGCGACGATATGTTTTTTTAAGATACTTCTAACTGACTTTTTATTTAGGGAAATAATTATTCCTTCAGTAATGTACATATGTTTTTAATAATAATTATTAACACTTATTTCTAAGTCTATAAGATTAGAGATAAATGATTTGAAAACAAACAAAACTACCTGCTGTTGTTGACAAGCAACATGTTAATAAATAATATTGTTTATTTGTATTTGTTAAACATTGTTTAACAATTCTAACTTTAACAAATGCTTTCTAATAATAATTATTTTTTTTTTTTTTGTAAAACATTTTTCAATATTTTAAAATCTAGACATTTATTGATTTCATGTTAAAAAAAAAGTTTGTTTAACAAATAAATAATATGTATGTATTGGGAAACTGTTAATAAATACTTACATAAGTTTTAACATGACTGGCAGTTGTAATTTGAATTATTGTCATTAGTTTATGGTTTTTGTATTTTCAGTCACCATCATGGCAAACTGAGTGTCATGTATGTATTTATATAATATAGGTAAAACTTAACGTAGACTTTGTTGTAAATGTTTTCTTAAAACTAATCTAAATTAAGGAAACTGATAAGTCAGGCTGCCAAAAACATATGGATTAATGGTCTCAAACGCATCTGTCCCGTATTTTGGAAATGTGTGATATGTTACTTAACTAGGACACATAAATTTAAATTATAAACCATTTCTTTTAATTATACAAATATTTTTTATCTCCTTCTTTTTATTATATATTTTATATATATAGATAAGCAAAAAATTACACTTAGAATAATTTAAAACCTATTATGAAAGATAAAAAAAAAATTAAAACATTTTCTTTAAGAACGAGGTGATATTGAAAAAATTGTATCCATTATAAGGCAGCCTGTAAAAGGTAACTAGTTTTACTAAACTTACTACTGCTACAGCTTAAATTTTTGTACCAGTTTTTTTTTTAAATATCTTTCTATTGTAAAACTAGACTATTCTCTTTCAGAAGATGTTAAATAAGAGAATAGGTTTTAATTTATTAAAACAAAATCATATGTTTAAAGCATTATGACTCTATGACAAATCGATTTGGTACAAAACTAAAAAATAATTTTTAATAAAAAACAAATAATATAAATGTTCGGAAACAGAATATCTTATGAAACAAATTTTTTTGGTAATAATTTTATCGGAATTTTACGAAATAAAAATTTACCAACAATTTTCTATGCAAAGAAAATATATGACAACATGTTAATCCCAAGAAAATTTTTTGGAAACTTTCAATAAAAATAAAAATTTATTCAAAATATTTAATAAGAGGAAATCTTATCAAAAGATTTTCAGCACAACAAGAAAAATAAGAAGGTATTTTTCAATTAGAAAAATTTTTTAGACATAAAAAAAATGTCTGTTAAAAACTGTTTTCAAAAGAATATTTTTTGGAAGTTTTTTTTTATAGAAATTATGAATAATTTTAAATATGATATAATTTATTTAAAAATTTTCTACGAAAGAAATTTTCTAAGAAAAAATGTTTTATAAAATAATATTGGAATAAAATGTTTTCTACAAAAGAATTTAAAAAGATTTTTCTAAGTTTATAAAAATTATGTTTTTTTTTAGATATTTTTGTATATAAATTTGATTGTATATTATTTTAACACAAAAAAAAAATAGTTTTTTAATATTTTATTTAGGCGATACATATATTGAATGTGTTTAAAAAAAGAAAATTTATCATTTTTCTATTTTTCTATAAGAAAAAAAGGAATTTTTCTATAAAGAAAAAAAATATAAATACATATGTATATTGAAAATTTTTTATAAATTTTTTTTTAATATTTTGAAATTTTGATTGGTTTTTTTAATAAAATTTTAAATAAATTAATAATAATTTTTTAAATAGTAAAGTAAAACAATTTGTAAAACAAATATTAAAAAAGTAAATTTTACACAAAAAAATGGAAAAATAAATAAAATAATAAAAATTAAAAATTTTTTTTGAATAACATCTCTTGAATTTTTTTTTATTGTTTATAAAAATATTCATAAAAAAAAAGATTTATAAAACATTTGTGTAAAATGTAAAGATATTAATCAAAGATTTTATGCAACAAAAAAATGAAGAATAAAATAATAATGATTTTATGAAAATTTACCTTTTGAAGAAGTGCTATCGAGGCAGTCCCTCAAAAGTATTTAAGGGGAGTAGTTTTTGTATCGAAAAGTGTTAAAAAAAATTTTGTTTCAACAAAAAAAAAAAAAAAAAA